>JAHZMV010003703.1:0-35682 GCA_027743765.1 Coecobrya sp. COE2
GACACTAATTTTCCTGTCCATGAGTGTATCACGCTGTCATTGAAGAAATATGTTTTGATTGAAAATGGAAAAATATATATTTACCATATTTCCTTCTTCTCTTTCTGCGCAGAATGTATTTACTCTAAACTGAATGTATTTTCCTGATTGATTCTGCTCTGGGAGAATCACTGAATATTTTTTAATCACAGCAAATTTTCTAATAAAAAAGGTAAAACATTCACACTACCGCGAAGTGTTAGTTTGTCAATTCGTTTTTACATAAAAAATATCACACGATGATGATTAGTTATACTATACTGTTTATAAACCAACATTAAACCGTTGTCAAAGTTCGTAGAAATTATATACGCATGTATGTAACTTATTATTAAAAATGCAATAGGTACACACTAATTATAACTATTGCAATTAACAAATAAATATATTCAGGAACAGTCAGTTCCTTGCGGTACTCGGAAATGATGTATATATAAAATATGTATGTGTCCCAACGATAAAGTGATTATGATTTTAAGTTGGTTTAAATTGTTTGTTTTATTTTCCATTCCAACACAGGTTGTCATTTTGCCATTACTATATTACCGTCCGATGCCTGTCATATTACACACAATAGGTGCATCTAGAAGAAAATTTGCATATACCGAAATTCTAATTTTCGACATATTACCATCAGCACAAACTCATCATAATCATAAGTATATTGTGGTATTTAGTATGGTAAGAATTTGGCCCTGGCTGATTCCAGCAAATTCTGTAAAACAATTTTTATTGGGTGCATCTTCCAAGCTGCAGCATGCAAATTACATTCAGTTGCATGATTTGCAAAATCTAGCAACCGGAATACACGGACTGACAATAATTAAATTACATATACCTTGACTATGGTGTATGCCTTGAATTTTAAAACATATTTGTTGTGAGTATTTCTATTCAAATTAATAGAAGTGGAAGTTTGCATCAATTATCAATTACCATTTAAATTAAAAAGTACTATAATTATTTTCTGTTTGTCATGCCATAGAACTGGAACTCAAGACAGAAATAAAATGCAAAATAAATACAATGCACCATCAACAAAACAGTCGTATTTTGAAGTGATATTCTGTACACGCAGAAGCAGCAGCACTGCTGCTGCAGCGGTGCAATGACTGGGCTATTTATATGCTGACGTGATTTACCCTTCACGTTACATTACCTATGCGCGCGTAAAACCACCAGTTCAATATTCTTTGAAAAATGTGTATGCATTTTACAAATTATATTTACAATACAGTGTTTATCAGTTTTGGTAATAGTAATTTAAATTCATAATATTATTCACAATAATACCTTCTCCTGATCTAAGTTCATAAAAATGGCTAAATCATTTTATTGCTTTCATACAAAGCGTGCAAAAGTATTAGTCTCTGTAAAGTTAAAGGGCTACGGAGTCTGGTCACATCCCGTAACCTTGGAACGGATGCCCCTGCAATTAAATCAAAAGATAATTACAGGTGATCAAAATGGGTGAAACCTGCAGGGTACCGCATAGAGTTTATCATGAATTACTTCCGGAATTTCTTGACGAAGAAATTGCTTCTCTGAATAAACACGCGCGATATTATCATGCAATTGATAAAAATGATGTTCTCAATTGACCGTGGTACCGCTTACGTCAGCGTCTTGTGACAAGACTCTTGTCCGTAAATATAAATAGCCGTAAAATATGAAGTTAAAAAGGGTTAAGAAATTTCACACTACTTGTTAGCACATTTTTGTAGTCGGCACTGAAAACTTTTTTCTATTTTGAACCGTTTGCGAACTGTGGAGGAGGATATTTCCAGTTTTAACTGCATTTATCTGGTTCCATCTGCTTATGCTAAAATGCATCTTTGCCAAAAATAAAGGATTGTATTCAGACTGAAGCTTCTTTTATTACAGAACGTAGGAAAGAGATATACAAACACATGTGAAAGTAGGTTTTGAAAAAAAACTAATACATACTAGATCTTCAATGAGCAGTAAATATTTCGATGGGTCATTCAACTTTCTGTACTGAAGCTTGGAGCTCTTGTTTCATTATTGATGTTCGTTTTCGAACTTTGTGTGTATTTAAAATGTTGGATGGAATGAATTTCAAAGCCATGTAAACTCCGATCTTGTCAAAATTTGCATGAACATTAGTACTTACTACATAGGGGCATACTAATTGTTATGAGAGTTGTTTCCTTTCAACTTAATCATCACGATGACTCTATCAGTTTAAACTAAAAGAGACGATCAAAATTTCTTTCACTAGCAAGTAATTTTGGAATTCCAGTGATACAGAATTTAAGCAGACCGTCATGGTTTATTGCTGGAAAGTTTTCAACGTTTCTTTTTCATTCTACTGATGTATTTACATAATCGATTCATGACATGATAACTGGAGTGTGTTGTGTAATTGGCACGTGTGTTTGTCCAAAATTTTGATTCAAATTAATGCATTTACTTAATCAAATGGCCAGAGGTTGACATATTTCCATTTTAATGACAATTTCCTTATAGACATTTATATGTGTACGTATGCTCAGTTCATAATGCAACTTTTAGATGTCTGCTAGTCTGCTTGCGGCTTTCCAGTTAAAAAGGAAGGAACTGCAAACAATAAGCCTATCATGAAACCCGGAAACCCTATTAAATATGTATACTATTTCCTTTAAAAGTATACGTCGAAATGTTTCCTCTGTTTTACAGATATACAGCAGCTTAAGTAATATTTTATGAAATGTCGCAAAGTATAAAATTGTTAAGCGTTATACTCATTTATACGTACATATAGCTTATTAATACATATATATTTACCAACCTACTTTGAAATCTGTTACATTTAACGACTTGGTCGAAAGTTTGAGACAATGTATAGCGCTTACATATTAGAAACAAGTTTACTTTGAACATTGTTCTTTGACATTACTGTTGGAATTCCATAAACAGACGTATCGATCCAATAATTATGTTAGAAGCCTTATACTTACTTACACAACATAAATTTTAACTTGTAATCCGTTACCACTCCCCGTTAATAAGGATTTAATTACATGACATAAAGTAAGCTACGTGATACGGTTACTGCGAGTGTCCTATTTTCAGAAAACGGCGAACGAAGGATTTTATAAACTTGAAAACAAAAAGTACCCTGATAACTTTATATCCAGCGATACAAACCACACCCAAGTTTCTTCACGACCTCATTAACTAAGACGCAAGGTAAGATAATAACTTCCGAAACTGTTATTTGTGTATAAGAAACCCAGTATTCATTGTAGCATAGAACTTGAGTGTTGCTTCAGGCAGACTAATATTATCTCTTTCTATGGTTTTCGTTCTCGATTGACTAAAGAAATGATGTAAAGCATAATCCCTCGGCTTCCACTACTTTCACCTGCATTGCAAATGAAGGAAAGTTTTTTCTCAAAGTATCTTTAACAATAGCATGAAAGCTAAGTTTTGAGAGGGGAGCTCTTATCGTCATTGTCTCTTCTACGGAATATCTACGATGTTTTCACTGCCATCAAGAAGATTGCCGTACAATCTCTTTTACTCTTATACCTTCACGTTCAACGTAGTACTGTTTTTACTTTTACTTCCAGCTAAGCAAAATATCATAGATGATGGAGACAATGCTGGTGGTAAAGAAGCATGTTGTAAAAATATAATGGCGGCTGCTGACGATGAAGCGGAAGCAAAATTAAGAGCAATCTTTATCTCCGACTTAAAAAGATTGCTAACCCATAACCAGGTTTTTTACAACTCATACGGCTATAAGGACGAAGAAGTAGATTATGCTTTTCACGAGGCAATTATTGCAGCGGATGTGATTTACGTGAGACCTGACATTTTTACGGCGAAAATTAAAAACATTAACTATCACGTCCATGAAGCTCTGAAGAAGGCAAAGGAAGAAGAGGAACAGAAATCGGCAATGACAGCCGACGGAGTGTAACTAAAACCTCTTTAAATATCTCAAACTGGAAAAAAGGTTAAAATGGTAATCTTCATGTTAATTTTTCATCTTTTTACAGGCCTGTTTTCTTCGTTGATAAGCATCTTCTATTATTGGGAATGATGAGGGGTATTGTTCGTTTTCCGGAATAAAAGCACAAACGACCAAGAAAATTTGTCACTTTATCGTTATCGTATCGTTATCGTTTGTCGTTATTTTGCTATTGCATTAAAATGTAAGCATTGAATTTTAAAGCATTAAATAAATTTTAAACAATATCTATGTATGTCTACAAACTAAAAATAATACATAGTCACTTTAATAAATTGCATTGTTTTGTGAGCATCGATATACACATTAGTCTATAAAAATGCATACTATCTTCATGATTAGTAAAACGAGTATGCATAAAATTTTAAAAGTAAAAACCAGACCGAATGTCTGAAAATTCCTGCCAGAGCGTTCTTCTGAAGGACTCACATACTTCTCACAAAGCTACTCTGTACTATAGTGTTTCTAATAATATTAAATCTTATTTTGACAATCTGAACTTATGCCAATTTGCTTGTCCTTGTCCTTTTCATTCAATAATTGTGTGCACAGTACACCTTTATAAAACCTATCTTAAGTAAGCATTTAGTTGGGCATTAGAATTAGAATAGCTCTCTTTTATTATTTAGACGTGCGTAATGACTTGTTTGTCTTGCTTGACTATAGGTATACAAACTTATGGGAAGCCATTGAAAATATATATATCCCGATTTCGCTATATAGTGACTTTTAAATGTCGGCTTTCCGACTAAAGGATTCAATATAATTATACAAGGATAAAAGCATAGAATAGCTGGGTAGCTATTGAGTATTATACAGGATTATTATTAGTTCTCCGGATTAGGAAGCATTTACTTACCTACCTATATGTATTCGCATTTAGAGTCCCTGAATAACAAACATATTTATTCGGAGTTGCCTGTCGTTGGTCGTTATTTCATGTTATAGTGCAGTTGAAAGTTTTCTTTAAACTGAATTCTGCATGATTGAACGTTCCCCGTCTCATGAACTGAAATATCATATTGAAAATATCTAACGTACCTGTATATTATAAGTAAATAGCCAAATAATCCAATCGATATCATTCGATTTTAATGATGTATTTGTCCTATTATTTATTTTGTAATGTAAAAGTTCAAGTGTTGTGCAACTTACCGAATTGTTGACGTAAGCATTCTATCGAAAACAAAAATAACTATCATACCATTCAATGTCAACCGTTTGTCCAATGCCAGCAAATATCAAGTGTACATTTAGGTATGTAGGTACATAGTATGTATATATATTCCATCGAGCCAACTAATAAATATAGCATTAATGTTATCGGCTTGCCGATGACAAATTCCTTCGGAGAGTGCACTGAGCTGAGAATCTTCAGCCAAAACAACGTGAGGAAAATGGCCAATAAATCGAAATAACAGTTCACATATTCACATCAAAGAAGTAGTAATGGAGTTTGACTCTTGTCCGCACGACATCTCTTAGCATTGATTATTATGGCTATAAATATTTTAAAACCAATAATAGGACTGGGAACATCTTTTCGTGCTTATGTGCAGGGAATCATCCTCAATATATATAATTTAATGACTTTTCGTAATGTTTGCAATCAAATTCTGATGAATATATGCATAAATTCCACCTCCACTACCTTGGTGGCAAATTATACAAGCAATAATTTTTTTTTCTTTCCAGACTAAATACGATAGCGTAAATCCAGTATCGTTTAGTCATTCAATTCAGATCTAATATTACATATGTATACTGCATTTACACAATTCAATTCACGTTAAACCATGTACATTTGTGAGATGCGTATATCAATTCATCAATGTACAAAACTCTGGAAAGGAAAGCCAAAGTTGTAACATCAGACAAAACTGCGAACAACTTTTATAAGCACAGAGCATTTTACCTTCTTTCAACATAAATTTGTACTGCATATTTATCTTGTTTTCGCTTTGGTCCAATTTTTGTTGTGTGCAGATTTGCAATCTAAAAATAGACAAATGTGTACACAAATACGCCAAAATTTACATATGAAAGCAATAACACTTTTTAGCAAGCAAGCTGTCTGTCATTTGACTTTTAATGGCAGCGTACATACCTACACATTTGTTATGGTTAGGTGTTAGGTTCAACTTTTGTTGAATCTCTGCTTTCAGCAAGATCTTGTATTCCTGTTGTTGTTAATTGCGGGAGTAGGACAAGACGAAATATTTTGGTTTGAGAACTGACATATATTTTCGTTTGCGATAATGGTTCAACTTCAAAACTATTGATAGATACCAAACGAGAGGTGGAGTCATGTCATCATTTAGTGTTTAAATTTTTCCAATTATTCCAACTATGCCATGAATTTCAAACATGTTTTTATTTCCAGATTCCATTAGCGTTACTGGTTTTGGTACCACATGGACTATGCATTTATATATCATCATCTGTATATATCTTTCATTTGTGTAGTTGAGCATTTAATGCATCCTAGTTAAACGGAAAATCATAAAAGTATTTATGTGTTAGTCGTTTTGATCATCTTCGAGGAAAATCTCAATCCAATGGATGAACACGTTCAAAAATGGCATTTAGGTGGGAGTGATAAATGTGTTTGCAAGGAAAGAAAAAGATACCCACTCTGTACTGCAGGCAAATTCGTTTGCTGTATAACGAGAATTGCATCCTTTTTAAGTAATGCATCATGCGTGTATACCAGCCAAGCATGCAACGACGTCACTTTCTACGGTGGTAATAAACCAACATAATAGAACCGATAGTTTTTTAATTGGTAAATCAAAACATTATTAAATTTTATTGCTCCTTGCTCTGTGTTATAATTGTGTGGGGAGCACTGAGACTCTCAAACTGATTCTCAGTTTTCGCAATAAATACCCATTGGGCTGCACTACTGTTCTCTGTTGTGATCTTGTGTTATGTGATAGTGTACCATACCATCTCAATCGAATCCAACATGAATAGGGCAAATGTAATTTGAAAAGGATCTAACTTTTTTCTAAATATAAATGTGAAGTTCCTAAGAAATGGAGATCCTGATAAATTAAATCTGAAAATGAAAGGTGAAAGGAATATTTATACAATGCTGTGGTTTAATTTTTAATTAATTACTTGCATGCATCCTATGAAAATATAACATCGTTCGGATGCATGCAGTTAACACTGCTAATATCAGTGCTCACTGAGCATGTAGAGAAAGTTGACTCGAAGATTTGTGTTTATTTGCAGGAAATTTTATCTGTGTACAATATTTTATGTCAGATGAAGTGGTGTTGTTGTAAGCACTTCTTCCAATGAACTTTCTAAATTTAGATTCTGGAATACATTTATTTATCTTCTCCATGCAAGCAATCCAGTTTCTCTCATGGACATAGTTGATGTGTTTGTACTTTTGATGAAATTATGACTTGATTGCACTGCATAAGTGGAGAGAACAAGAAGGACATTTCATGTGGGAGCTTTGGCTGAAATTGAGTTGAGTGATTTATGGAGTGTACGAGTTGCCTCTGACACAGGACAGGTATATTAGCAAATATATTATACACACAAGTCTTGTTTCTTGATACATGTCTTCCCATCAAAATTGATAACATAATGACAGGGCAAACACATAAAATCGTATCTTCTCCCATTTTCTATAGCTTTCTCCGAATTGATGGATTTTATTTTGACCTTCAATTGATAACAATAGCATTAGTCATATGGGCATGGGGCATATTTTGCTGCATCTTATGTGCAGCTTGTAATATGAAACAAAATAGCGATATAAACGAAAATAGTTTGGATATTGTGGAGCAGTTTATGTTCACAAGGTCCTCTGCTATTTTTGGAAACAAAAGTTTGCACAAAAGTTTATATCTGCAACATATAAACTGCAGAGCAGATGGAACCGAAAACTTTTCCTCTTATAAATATGCACTCTATTCTTGCCAACTCTTTTGCAATAAGAGAAAGTGCTTGTATACGTGCTTCGTAATTTGATGAAAAGAACAAATGCTGTGCCATTTTATACCTTTTCCATCTTTTATTTTATCCACAAGTTATTTTATTAGCGTAACTGAATAAATGTGAAGAACTATACAGACAGACGAAAATAGCCAACAGTGGAAATATTATGGTAAGCTATTTCTTAAACAGTTGAGCCAAGAAAATCTCGAGAGAAATTTTCCACTTCCTGTTGGCTTATTTTCACCTGATTTGTCTGTACTTGTCATCTCCAGATGTAAACAGTTACATTGCGAAATTCAGCCAACATCTTTCCCTTTGTTAAAGTGTGTGCTATGAAATGTTGGCTTCACATAATTTTTAAAGGTTATTTCAACATGGTTCATAAGAATAGTTCATGGTTCTATTCTGCAAGCATGGCTACCTTCGTTCTCTCGTTTCCAATTTTGTTACTTTTAAGTTTCCAAATATGACTACTAGCTTAACATCCTAATATCCTATGAAGTGAAATTCATATAAACTCGCTTTGCTTCTGTTTGACTGTGTTGCAGAATATATTTAACTTTAAAATTGTAATAGAATCCACCGTATTCACTAGTATATAGTCTGTCATGTCATAACAGTTTCTAACTAAATAATGGTCTTTGTGATAAAAAAAACTACTATATATGTCTTTTACAACACTTTTTTAGAACAGGAAGGAATACTAGGACAGGTTTTTCCGTTTCCCGTAACATAAAATTTTCACTAGGTACATTTCCAAGAATTTCTGCCTTCGTGGAAGGAACCAGTTTCAAAGCACTTTCGTAGTACTGCATTGAATCGACTCTTCTTCCTAGATTAAAATGCTCATCACTTCAACAGACCACAGCAAGATAGGAGAGCAAGTCCGGTTTTGTAAATAGACCAATATACACAGACTACTCCGTGAAACCAATGAAGAATATGAAATGAGCAACTTGTTACATCGCTTTTACACTAAGCATTTCTTTTTTATTATTTTGCAAGTGGCAAAAGAGAAGAGTGGAAAAGGAGGTCTAATGGTAGCGTAGATCAAGCATTTCTCCTTACATGTGCTCATCTCACTCACAATTCTAGTGCTGGCTCAGTATTTGCAAAGTAAACAACCTGAAGCTTAGGTAAATACGTAGACACACAAAAACTTCATACATATATTTAATTTCGGGGAAACTGTTTTCGAATGTAATATTGAGAGATTCGCAAAAGTTAGTCATTGTGTAGATAACAATCACATAGCAAACATGGAATTTCAAGGAAATAAGGTATTTTGATAACTATCCTTGCAAGCATGACGAATGATGTTCGTACATTTATCAACAACACATGTCCATTTTCTCTCCTGAACGCTTTCAACAAACTAATAGATTTTTACCTGAATCTTTCATATGAATGTTTTCAATACCTATAAAACTTATGATTTCATAGAAAGAGGTACAACACTTGTAAAGAATAGTAGAATCTGATAGTAATGGTATTACTGTAATAACTATGCACTTCTTTTACTATTAGAACGTACATTGTGAACCAACCTAACAGGGCACTGTATGCACTCACGCATTAGACAGATATTCATCATTTTACACTATGCACTTACAAGGTAAAATACATTTTTAGCGTAAAAAGTATGTAGGTGAGATTGTTATGCATGTGCACAGTAATTTGGAAAATTAGTGTTTACTGCTGACACATAATAATGTCAATACAACACAATACAAACTGCACGATGTTGTTGTGGCAAGATGACTGATGACGTCTTTTCTGGGTAATAGGGTTTGATTTTGTATTAATGGATAATATACATTTGCGTATGCATTTTATCGTAATAATCACTCATCACCCTCAAAATATATTGTACTTATTGGTATACATACATAGTTTGCCAATACAGCATTAACCTAACAAAAAATCCTACCTGTTTATCTATCATGAACGAATGAATATTATGGAAATGTCAATGCAATTGTTGATTAGCTAAGTATCATATTGTTTCACATTTGACAATGAAACTGCTGATGACTGACTATAATGCTCACTTAATGTAATTGTATTTTGTCATAGACGAATGTACTACATAAATGAGGTATTGTCTTCTGAAACAATTCTGTCTGATCTTTGAAGTGGACAACTATCTTTTTAAGTTTGGTAGTTACATAATACCTATGTATAATGCTATATATAAAATCGTTGTAGTTGGATTAATCTCTTGATATATTATCAGGAAGATTGGGAAGATGCATCTCCTTCCTGTATGATCCAAATTCAGCAAGTATTCCTGAGATTTTTTAGTGTTCTTGTGACTGCTTGTTCGGTTATATAACTTTCATTCTAGTTTCAATCTATGTGTGCACGTGTTTCACGTATATTCTCTCACGTTCTCATCATGCCAATTAGTCCTAACCCAAAAAACCAATACTTAAGCACAATGAGTATGACGCAAGTCACATGTCATTCAGTTTCATTTTTGGTACAGCTCAACTCTACATAAATACTTAATTGTGGAATAGTTTTCCAAAGCCTCTATTTAAACGTGGTGCTAACTAATACAGTATTTGTCCTAAATAAATATTTTGAATAATATTCCGTAGAAAAGTGACATTGAGAATAAAGTTGCTTTGTTGTAGCTTTCCATGAAAATGCCATATACTGATTCTGGGCTACAAATCGAATTGTCAAGATTTTTCATCGTAACAGTTAAACCGTAGTGGTGAAAGATTTGTGATTTGCGAAATTCTGAATTACACGAATTTGTGGCGGCGGTTGTGATTGTGGCATCGCTGACTGACGGTATGTGTTTACCTGTATCAATACTTCATTACTTTGCTATGCACCAGGCACAAAATCAACATATTGTATTATTTTCTGCCAACGGTGAATCGTCTAATGAATACTGGCATTGTATCTACAATTTGCTGTACGGATAAGCATCTACTAATCGTTATACTGAATAAAGTTTATTAGGCATATTTGTGGATTCATCAACTAATTGGCACACAGGTAAATCGTACTCATTATCTCGTATCGATTTTTAATGCAAGCAACAGTCAACAATAATTTCGGAAAGATATGGAATGTGTCGGGCTAAAAGCAGAATAATAATAATATAATATGAGTAATAATAGCAATGGCAGGGCGTTATTCATACCGTGTTGTTGACAGCAGTCCCGTAATATACAATATGTAAGGTAGGTTGATTATGCTGAGACTGTGTTATTTGTTTTTATGCAATGTCAAATGTACAATTCTGGAAATTTTCCTGTTCAACGGGATTACGAATAATTCTAGCCACAAAAACTCATGAGAGTATTAAACAGTTTTCTCTACATATATTACGAAGAACAAAGATTAATTGATTTCCATAATTCATTGTAAACATGTTTTCATAGGTATGATTATTTCAATTTCTGGTTAGCTTGCTAAAACGGATCCCTTCGAATGCGATCCAGTCTATTTTAATATACATATCACATTGCTGAGAGCTACCAACTTCTATTTTTAGAACAAGTCCATATAGTTTGAAGATTATCATTCTAATCTATTCGCAAATTTCCATGCATGCATGTTTATTACATGACGTTGAAAGAATTACTGGTCCAGTTAGGACAGCTTTATTAATAGCCTATGCTTTATATCCCGAAGAACGGTTCTATCCAAAGTAGTGGATGAAACGAAAACGAATGAACTGACTGCTTCAGTCCATGCACTTGGAACGTGATCGTCTAAAGTGCCAAATTGCAATGTTTGCAAATCCGAAAACACATAAAAGCTTTATTACGTAGTTATTCTTGCATTATTTTTTACCTGTGCGGTACGATGACGGGTTAGACATTACCATGTATTAAATGTAAAGCATGATTTCATGAATGGTGTAAAATGAGTTCTCTACATGAAATTTATGCGTCCATCCATTCGTTATCTTTCATCGTGGAACGAGGAGAATAAAGAGTTTAGGCAATCTTGCATTTGTCTGATGATAATAAAGACTTCCTCTTGTACAATAGCTATTATTTTGCATTGCTCAAACAAAAGATAAAGAAGGCTTTACAATGCAAAAGATAAATATTGCAGCTGGCTACTGGTTTTGCAGAAAGTGTATTAATTAATTCGCTGCAATTTCACGAAGAGCAAATATTAAGCCAAGAAAGATGCTCGTGAACGAGCATTCTGACCTTGGACGGGGTTTTGGCGTGCGGTAAGCTGCATGCTATACATTAATTTTCAGTTTGAAGTGACAACTCGCTCACTGGCACAAATATGTGTATATAGACGAAATGCTAAAATTGCATAGAATAGTCTACTTTTGTTGACGTACTATTTGCCAGCATTTGAATAAAAATGCGATTGTGTGTTGTTACCTCTCCGAGTTTGTATTGTGATGCTTTTATTGTGCACATAAACACGATTACGGTTAAAAAGTAAAGGATTCTTGTCTTGGCAAAGAACATGTCGTGTAAGTGTACATCAATAATACAAGCAAAGTGTAGTGGAATCGCGAAATCGTCGTAATATTTTTAATGGTGTGCTCTTTAATGAGCAACCGTGTGGCCTTGCTTGTCTACTGAAGCACAGACAATTTGGTGTGGTGACGGTTGTGGTGGGTGAGGAACAAAGCCCAGCGAACATGCCGACGAATAAATATACCTGCGCTAAGGAATGAATGGATGAATGAAGACAAGACTAGTAAGCACATTATTGGTGTAAATAGGCATTCGATGGAATATTAATTTATGAAAGGCATTATAAAATTAGGTTACGAAAGAAAGAAAAACTACTAACTGCTCAGTAATTGCTATTTCGCACTAAAGTTTGTAGCAATCCATATACATACATGCATATAATGTATTTGAAGTGAATATGTGATGATGTACATGGTTATTTTGTTTATTTGCTATTGTTATTAGTATTTCGTTGATCTGTGTACATATGAGATTTAATTAACATGAAAAATTCATGATGGTAAGATGAGATTTATTAAAACTGCGCCACAAAATTTTCGAGACAAGAAGAATTTCTTGCATGACTCATGTAAATAGATCTGATCTATCATCTTATGTGAAGTGTTGCATATTATAGTCGTGTATTTACGTTTAAAATTACATGCTTACACAAGTTTGAAACTTACTTTTGGACGAGTATACTAGTAGTTTCCAAGAAATATCACGAGTGAAGCAAACTACATCGAATCAGAAATAGGTGAGTCTAGTTGCATTTATCATTTGCATTGAAATACAATATTTTTTCGCAAATTCCAGGTCAACTAGGTTCAGTACTAACAATTAGTTCAAGGAGCCGTGCTTATTGCATGAATGCACAAATATATGCCTCATGCGCATTCCTTTTTCCAGTTCATTGAAGAACTTTTCAGGGACTTTGATACATAACGTACATAGTAAAGTTATGCAATACTTTCGTTGTAGGTAGGTATTAGGGTATTGAGTTTTTCCAGGTCATCATGTCAGGCTCTTTCACGAATAGCTACTTTTTTCATGAACTTAGTCATGGAGGATTGTAATACGGATGAACGTATTATTCCGTTGCTTGTTTACTGATTCAGAGATATTGTTTATTGAACACGTTTTAACATGTTTGTCGAGAGAATAATGAGTGTAAGTGTAATGTCCAAACGAATGACTGAATGCAATCCTTGTGCAACTACGTAATTTTGGAATCAAAACAAGGCGGTTAAAGGAATTATTGCAATGTACACCTAATGTGTGGGTTTGGTCTGAACCCTTTTGTCAACAGTGTGCTGAAGAATGATATAGTATGTATAGTATGAGGATTTTTCATGACTCCATCATTTCCTTTTTGCCAGCAAAGCTTAGTAAGGGAAGAAGCATTAAACTTATCATTCTTATCCATCATCATCGTATTGTTTTCTTTGTGGCCAAGTCAAAACTAGATTTAACTGGTGAACCGGTACTGATAACTTTTACTCTGTATTTACATTCTTTATTGAACGTTATTAAATAGTTTGGCAATAAGCTAATATCATATTGATAGATTGATGCATTGTGGTTGAGTCATATTATTTTGCGTGTCTAAATGTACGTAGTTTAATGTTGGTCATACGGATGGCAGATTAAAATGCAAGTGTATGAAACAGTATCCTTTTTGCATGTTCATACGGTATTGTTTATTAAAACTGGTTAAAATCCGGTAAGATCTGGTGTTGGCTAGATTTGAAAATCGTATGTAGTACAAGCCACAACCAGAAGTGGTGATGCGCATTGCTCTTAACATGTTAACAATTGAAGAACGGCTAGTAACAACACAGATATGTACAAAGTTTATTGGCACGGATTGAAATTGGTATCAGTATGTTTATTCATTCGTAAATGCATACATCCGTGCGAGTTTAGTATGTCTGTCTGTGCATGTCGTAAGAAGTGTGCCTACAAAAATGTCAATTGCCAAAACTCAAAGGAATAGCGATGTTGTGCCGTTGGGGTGACCTGTATATTACATTGTGCATTATCATTATGAGTTCTATGCACTGATTTCTTCCGTACAATTAATTTGGCAAATAGAGAACCAAATGAATACTTTAAAGGATCTCAGACCAAGCGGAATAAAATATTATTGTTACGAGCATAGATTTACTTTCTACGTTGCGTATTCACTAAAGAAAAACAATTTTATAGCTGGTGTTGCAAACGAGGATAGTGTTGTTCATCATGCATCAATGTAATCCTGAATCCTGACTACTCCGGTAACGCACATTTATGTATGTTATTACATCTCATATTTAAGCTGCTGTGATCACATGCTACCAACTACTACATTACATACACACGCAACAAAAATATTGTTATACAATAGAATGCCATCATAGAAAGAAACCAAGAAGTACAAAGTATTAAGTGGGCTTAAAACATTTCTGGTTGCCAGTTTGCTTGTGGATTGTGATGCACTGTGACTGTCATAGTGCGGTGATGGTCTTATCTACAATGTGAATGGAATGGAAAGGCACAGATTTTAAGATTCAATCCTTTTTCCGTGCTATCTAATACGGTTGCAAGATCTACAAAAGCAAAAACAATGCAATGCCACAAGGCATACGTACAGTATATACATACCTAGTTTTATATCTGCATGTCTTGATTAAATGAATGTAACTATACAAATGGGAAATAGACGGCTGTTCAACTCGGGTATATATGCATCTATACAATTGGGAAAATTTCTCTCGAGCCCACTTCATCCGATTATTTTTTATTGCTGTCTATATGTACAAGCGATGCAGACAATAAAAGACGTGCCTGATGTCTTTCTAAGCACAGTGATTCTTCTCCTGCCGCTCGTCCCATCACTCCAAAAGCAATTGTGATGATGATCATCCGCAACGTTTGTTTGTGTCTGTGAGTCTGCGAGTGCTACAAAGAAAAAGTCCTTCAATCCACGTCCGCTGGCACATTCAATCAATTTTGTATGCAAAGTTGTGTTGTAACATTGTGGCAATGCCTGGTTTTGCGAGTGAGGTTTTTGGCTTTTGGTTTTAAAATTGACAAAAAGATTCTGCTTTCATTTTCCTAAAAGTCCATATTACCCACGTGCTTCGGTCGTGTTAGACAATCCCAGTGCACAGTGTGTTCACCATAGCGCATTGGTGACTGTGTGTGGAAAAGCTTATTGATGTTCGGTTTCTGTTTGACAGCATTCTTATTTCATTCATTTCATGAAAGCCTTCAACATAAGCCTGTCTTTGGGAAAAACACTTAAAGAAAACAAGAAGAAGGAGTGGAAAGGTAAAAGTGCAAAATACATGTGTACTTTTCTGTATGAAACAAAACCGTTGTCATTCACTTTCGGTTTGTTGTTCTCAATGAGCATATATAGATAGAGTGGCTTTATTTTCGTGTAGAATAGTAGAAATTAAGAGCACGTTAAGAAAAGCTATGCAGAGGCAGTGGTGCTGACGCCAGTTAAATTTTATTGAATAATGTACTAGTACAAGGGCAATGCATGCAGGTAGTTGTTTGTTGCATAATGTTGTTTACTTCAACTGACTGAGAGGCTTTGTTATGTCCTAGACATCAATCGTCTGTAAAGCGGGTAGAAGCACTATAGGGGAAAGCGACTTTGACATGTTGGCCTGATCTGTTATTAAAAATTCAGGTTTTTGTGAGAGAGCCCGCAGTTGTGCTCCTGGCACATATCTCACTCTTGAATCATGTTAATATTAAAAGCGTAGAGGAAATTGAAATTCGGCACCTTTATTAAATTTCCTCTTTCGATTTTCCTCCAGCATTTTCTCCTCAACTCGCTTTCACTCCGTTTAGAGACACTACATTGGAACTCCTAAACCTCTCTGCGGTACTTTTACCTTTACATGGCGGCTCACCTCTAACTTGTCCTTGTCATCTGCACTTGACACTTTTAATGAGACCCAAATTGAGTAGAGATAGCAGTACAGTTCTATCGCTTACATTTTCCGACGCATAACTGTCATTCTTTGTACAAACTTCAAGCTATATACCGCAATGCTAATTTTTTCATGTTGCGAAGGAGGAAAGTTATGGATTTTTGGATTGTGTACTCTTTTTGTAAAAACAGATAACAATATTCTTGAACATTTTGGCAAATAGAGAGCTTTCACGGTCGAGCAAATAGCAAAAATTACCCTCTTCATTCTACTATCCATTACCGTATTTCATTCAATACGACCTGGAAACACGAGATTTCTAATACCTGATACATAACTTTCACTAGATACGTAAGGCAGTAATTATCATCTCAATGTACTTTTACCTTGTACGTATATATACATTTATACATTTGACTTGGCATTATGCCTGCAAAAAATGGAAACTTTTTTTTACAATATCAGTCCTCGTTGTTCTATGTCTAGGTGCATATTTGTAGCACTGAAGTTAAAGTTCCTTTCAACTTATATGTAAAAATGTTTTGAAAATGTACAGAATAGTCTACCCTTCTCAAGAAGAATGAAAGCGAAAATACACATAGGTAGTTATAGACAGTTACATAAATTCATGCAGTCTGTTTAGGTAATGTCAAATTAAACAAAAAAATTTCTTTTTTGCTGGTCCACTTTCGTCTCAGTGAGTCTTCAATCTAGTTCTGCATAACTCTGTGAGGAATTCTCCCAACTTTCTCCTTCATCATCACTACCATCAACAGTAGTAAAAGAAATATGAAATATTATAGTTTTTCCTTTTGCCCACTTTTCCAACTTTCCGTCTTTTCTACCTTATTCTTTGTTCTAGAGAGAAAGTGGGTGAAAGAGTGAATGCCGGATGCTAGTCATTTATTAACTTTTTTCTCTCAACGTTTTTTTGTGTAACAGTTACAATATATGCTTTGAACAAGTCTCATGTCGTCATCACTTTTGCTTTTTACCTTAACATCTTTATACATCCGTGCATTCAGGGAGGCTGGTAATACTATGGAAAGAACCACAGAGTTTCTCTATGCATTATTTAGACAATAGTCAGCGAGCATAAAACAAAAAAGTACTAATGTTCCGCCCGACTAATGTGTAATGGTGATTACACGATTCCTTTGCTACACAGCCTTGCATATTTCTCATCTGTCTGCTTACCACGTATTGTTTCCCGGTATATTTAATGCCGAATAAAGTAGGCCATCTAATCTGCATGAAAGGTTTTCTCCACCATTGCATTATCATCTTGGAAGATCTTTTTCGGAGAGGACGTGAAGAGAGAAAGTGAGCTTCACGAAATATGAGGTCGTACTATACAAAGGCATTATAGGCTTTTTGTGCCTGCTATTATTACTATGATTGCTTTGCTTATAGCACTTGCTAAATAACTACTTCTTTTGCATTTGTGTCGAATACAAACAAAAAGGAAAGGGGTATAAAATGTAATTCGCAATAATAGGTAATACATGTACATGGCAGATTGAAAAGAGCTTTTTTGCCTTCAGGCTTTTGTAAACGTTTTGATAAAGGATGGATGGATGCTATATTCTGTTTGCACAAGTATTAGAATGCTAGGATATAAGGTACCTAGACCAAAGGATCCCTCTTTTCTCTGAGGCTACAGAGGTCTGCTGGTCTGAAAATAACTTTTTCCTTCCCGTATCATTATCGTCACATCATCATTGAAAATTGTGTTTGAACTCAATATACTTTCACTGGCTGCTGTATTGTTGGCCTGACTTTGGGTTTGCTCTGCAAGAGGAACATGATTTCCCCATTTATCCCTTCACTTTCTCCAGAATAATAATACTGGCATGTACGATGGAAGGGAAAGGAGTGAAGGCCTTTGTAGCACACATTCGCAAGGCCTAAAGGACAGGTTTTGCCACGTTTCTTAGTTTCATATGAAAACGAGGTTTTGAGGGAGTCCTTGGAGGTCTGCAGTTAAAAATACTGCATATTGCAGAAGCGATATATATTCCAAGTAGAAGATGCAATATTTGTACATGCATGATTGTTTTACTAGTGGGCTCGGATAAGTTAGAATGGAAGTGTGTGATAACTTTTAAAGAGCATCGTACGTGACCGTATATACATCATCATAATATAATCATAATAATAACAAAGCTACACGTATTATGAAATACGACTTTACTGTCACTAGAATAAATATTGACTCGAGTCTTTCACTTTTACTGGCTTTCCTTGTTTATATGAGGAATATAACACTAAAAATGGTCGTGAATGAAATTCAGACTGCGGGAGCAGCAAAATGCTGTAAAAAGTATTTTTACTGCTTCTTTCTCTTTCTTTCGTCCTCCTCAATCTCTGCAGCAAACCCGCTTGCCAGACCGCCTTGACGGCTGAGTAGAAAAGGAAGACAAGGGAAAGTAGATTTCCAATGGAATACTATGCCATGAAACTTATATCCAACAAAGTTTTTTTTTGGCTCCAATTGACATGATTCCTTTGATGCTGATATTACAGCTCTACATATATTAATAACACAAATTATTCTTGCTGAATAGTTTTATGATACAGCTGTGTTTCTGATCGTTAAGATAAGTATAAAAAAAGTCGAGGAGTCATTAAAGTTGGTTGTAAAAACATACACCACATAGCACACATGCTTTATTCATTCATGCATGCACACGAGAAATGCTAATACCTTCAGCCTTCCATTTCCATTCCCTCAGTGACTTACATATGTATGCATAGAGTTTGTAGAGAAAGCTTTCACTGACTTGTGTATGAACTCGGTATTAAATTTAAATTTCAGAGTTCTCATGCTGGATGGAAGTTAGTTACATACACACTCGAAACTTATAATAAAATATATTATTATAGTCAGACCTACAATATTTTTCCTTGGACTTTTAGAAATGACCTTGTCTTCTCTTCTCTTAGCTTGTACATTGGGTTGTCTCTGACAGCACAAGGATTGGATTGGTTTCGGTGCTCCACGATGTGCTCTCATGCAAGTGGTGTACCATAGTTTAGTATGGAGGGGGAGGTAGGATGGAGGAAAAAAATGTAGATAAAGAAAGGAAAATCCATATAGGTATACCTTTCTACTTACATATTATACTTTACATCTGCTCACTACTACACATTTTCTCACCAGAAAAGAAAATAGCCGTGGTCCTCCTCGTGTATTAATAAAACCGTGTGTGTGTGCAATGGAATAGCAGGGGGAACCTATGCAATGGCACATTCAAGTTCTAACAGCAGCACCAGCGCTGCTAGTCAGTGTCAGTGCCAAAAAAACACACAGCGTGGTAATAGGAGGATCCATGGAGGAGAACGTAACATAAAATAGAGGAAAAAAAGTTGTTGCTGGCTGTGTGAACCCCCTACTGATTTGATTTCAGCATAAGTGGCTTTCCCATTTTCCCATCACATCTAGTTGGTGGTAGCGCTAACACTACGGCTACTCCTTCCAAGAGAGAAATGTTTGTTATGTTATCATCAGAATAGCTCGCTTGCATTACCGATACGTTTAATAATAGGTGATATGAGTAGTAGGCTAAGGACAAGACGGACAGGGGAATAGAATAGAGGTAATCGAAATTGCGATATTATTACGTAGTGCACTACTCCTGCCTGCTGCTACTATGCTATGAAGAAAGGTTGTCGTTGTAAAAGAACGAGAGAGGCAGGAGAAATGGTGCAATGCATGCTATAAGATGATGATGATAGACCTTCTTTACAATCGTGGTCGCGTAGTGGAGTAGTATTTGCGAATAATATTATGCGATGGTTATGATATTATGAAACGTGTCCTAAGTTTTCTGGCTGGTATATATTGCAGTGCAAAAGAGAAAAGTTGTAGCAGTAGTGGCGAGACAAGGGAAAGCAAGTGCTGCTGCTGAAAGGAAAACTGAATCATATCCCGGGCAGCTTCAATGGACTACACATCAGAGCCGGAGACTGACTTTGCATGGGAGCGCAAGCCTCATCCCATGTGTATTCCACACGTGAGTCAACAAAATTATTTTCACTTTTTGGTCTTTAGTTAATTATTGTTGTGTGGGGGAAATTTTAATGATAAATCTTTTGACGGCAATAATTAAAGTGTATTTTTTGCTATTATAGATTGTGGATAGTATATTAAATTACCTGAGTGTCCCAGACTTGAAGTCTTGCCGACTAGTCAGTTCCCAGTACAATGAAATCGCTTGTAAGGCACTTCAACGCGATGAGACGGTTGTCATCAAGACAATATCCCAATTGGAAACGTACGTGTCCAAGATAAAGCCGATCTCACTCCATTCAGGAGCTTGCTCTTCTTCCCTATCCTTGTGCTCAGAGTTATCGTCACTGTCAACTGAGTACGACGAGGGGGAGCATTATGGAGAGAAAAACGGGACTGATGACGAAGGTGACTGCTGGCCTTGCTTTAACAATGCTGACATCAACAATCACTGCTTTGACAGCTCTTCCTCCTGCCATGATGATCATGAGGACTGCTCTTACAATAGTCAATACCGTTACTCCCATCGTAGTTTCCATTTTGATTACTGTGATCCGTCAACAGAACATCCAGAGACCATTGACCAGTTTTTCCAAGCGTTCGGTTGGCAAATCCAGAGACTCAAGTACACAACTGATCTCCTTCCGTATAACTTTCCAAAAATGCTGGGACACATGGGAGATGTGTGGCAGGACAGACTACGCAATCTAGAGGAGTTGGTGCTAGAAATGAAGTGGGGTGTTCCGGCTCATTTGTTTGCAGAGGAGGATTCACGTCGGGAGCGAGTACTCCTCCCAAGTCTGAGGAAGCTAAATCTGGACATTCTACTGACAGATCGAGATGCTGATCGGGCACAGGTATTCATTACAGAACTGCTATCTGTCACACCGAACATTGAAGAGATTTCTATTCCTGGATCAAAGCGCTACTTTGATGACTACATCAACTGTGTACTAGCGCGCGTCATACTCTCTTCCGACGACGACTTTCCACGATTATCTACCCTTAACTTTTGTTTGGCCCTGTCCGATGCTCAAATGCGGTTGTTAACAGAAAAACGCCTGCCGTTGAGCACACTTATTTTGGATCTGGAAGACTTACAGTTTGGAGATGGAAACAATGAAGACCTCCAGCAACCAAATGATGACAATAATGACGGTGACGAAGACAATGACGGTGATATACGTCATCTTGAATTCTTACGCCAGAATCAAAATCGCAGACCTAGTTTTACCCCAATCGTAAAGTCCACTTTGCAAAGGTTTATGGATTCCCTTGCAGGCACTCTTCGCAGTCTTCACATTTGTTTTCCACAGTCACCCCGACATAATCTTCATACTTTCACTTTTCAACAGGAAATGGTTGAGCTGAAGTTTTTAGCGCTGGGCTATTACGCAGGTCCTTCCCGGATCCTGGACCACTTACCTGCCTTGAAGAAATTGGAATTGTGGAATGTCCAATTTCGGGACTGTCACGGTATTGGTAAGGTTGTACCTGATAAATACCAAGGAATAACGAGTGTGATATCATAATTAAAAATGTGCTTGTCCAAAAAAAGAAATCAGAACACAAGTAGCAGCGACCGTGATGTAGAATAATCTTTAGTATTCAGTCAATCAGTCACAGCCACCCGAGTCTTAAGAAAAATACATACAAGTCAAGAGTTTTAGTATAATAATTTACGAAACTTTTAAATTAGAAATGGCAAGACAAGTATAACGGACAAGTCAGTCGAGTAACACTATAAAATGTGTCGCCATACATAATAAACACACATTCTAGTTCACTTTGTCAATTGCAACGGTTAGTCTCAAGTATCTTCGTACTACGATAATTGTAGTCACGTTATAGGTCCACATTTCGAGTTGTGTATAGTCGTTAATTGTACCAAATTATTTTCTTACTACGAATTTTTAATCGTTACACGTTACTTTAATGTATAGGATAAAACTCCTTGTCTGTTGCATATTACAATAAGACACACTATTAATGGATGTACCTATATTCGTTATTTTAAAAAGTATTACTTTACAGGCTAGTCTTTTACTGTTTTAATCCTGTAACCCGGATATTATGTGTATTGTACCCTATTATTTTTAACGTTATATGTATTTTTCCCACAACATTTTTCAGTTACAATTTTACAACTAGTTTGATCGCATAATTTATAAACGTAGTAAAGAAGATGTAATAACAATATAGCATAAATTGATTTATTTCAGGTTTACTGAAGAGTTGTTCAATTTCATGATAATAATCGTATTTGAGAGAGCTATATTAACTCTGTGAATGTCATATAAAATAACAAGAATGACAATTGATCGTTTTTTAGAATTTTCAGGAACATTAAAGACGTTATAATGGAATCGATATTTTTTAATAATAATAATAATAATCATACCACATACTAACTTCTTACCTCGAATATATTTAAATAAACTACTAGTTCAACAAGATGTTTAACAAGAAATAAAAACCACTTCCTATGACTGTTTACAACATTTTGTCAAGTAATGAATTCTTCCTTCTCACACTATAATTAATTTTGATTGTTCCTTCCAAATTGTATTGGTTTCTCTCTCATTCTGTTGGAAGTTTAGATTAATTATGTAGTTAATTTTTTTATATATCACCACAAAAGTACATAAAATAGGTAGTTCCAAAATATCGTTTGTAACTTTCACTCTTTGCAGTGTTTAGTTGTTACTTTCAACAGTATACTAATTCTGCCAGTTGTAATGTCTCAAAATTAAAGTATTAATTATTTTGTATGTTTTATTTAATAATGTCTGAAGAAAATAGATCGCGCTAATTTTTCTTTTCGTAGTAATTTTAATAGCAATGTGCTTAGTGTTAAGGAAAATATGGTCTTATGGTGTTTACATCCTTGTGAACGTTGAAAGTAATGAATATTTCAATTTCAATAGCTCAGCTCAACTTGTATATCTCTAGAGTCCACGTTCATACTTATTAAAATTGTACGTTATTGAAAGTTTCTGGATTTAAAAAAAATCGAATAAAGATGTTATTTCAAAGTATATACCAATAATAAATACATAACATTAAAAACACATCTCATCATCCGACAACATATAACAACTTCCTACAACAATCTACTTGGCGTTGATTTTTATACTCCTCAGAGCTCAATATGTAGTCTTTGCATGCGTGTCCTGGTTACTTTCCATTATTCATTGATATACTGATCGCAAGTGCCACAATTCCATTGGTCATTCATAATTCAGAATTGGAAGCACCGGTACTCGGCAGCGTAGTACTTTGTACGTATTAAAGTTATCTATGTAACATTTTTTGGAGTCTTTGGACAAGATTTGCATTGCTATTATAAAGTTTTACGCGGCAGCACTGAGTCGTGAAATGTCTGGTGCTGGTGACAATGATGCAGAAGTTAACAATGCTGATAAAGATGCCCCCTCCAACCCTCATTCAGGAATCCCAAAGCCCAAACGAAGATGCTTACGGCTGGACTGTGATCACATTCGAGATGTTTTTATTACAACTTTTTACAGGATATGGATGTACAGAAGGCGGCATGTGATGATTACCCTATTGCAACTTTTGATCCCTCCATTCATATTAATAGGAATGACAGCATACCTAGGCACTTTGTTAAAGATGGAGAAACGGGGGACTACTAATTATGACGCTTTCAATGAAACAGTTAATCAGAGCATTTACTAACCTTGATTCATCATACCTATTTCATACTTGATTCTAAACTCTTGCCTTAATAATGTCTTATTATTTTGGAATAATTTTGAATCCAGCAACTCCAAGATAAAATATGTGGAAGAGCATGTTCCGACGGAGGAAACGGACTCATTGGATATTACATGGAGCATATGGGCACTAATTTCGCTAAAAACTTTTCCAAAAAGCTGGAAGAAAGATTCTCAGCAATAAATATAGGTATGGCACAAATTTACATGAGTCAGATCATAGATAATAAAAATCACGTTGTAGCAACTAAAATGCATCTATATTTGCATAACGCCACAAATATGCAGAAATGAAAATGGTTGATAAAAAGGAAGACTTGGTTAGAATAGCAATTCAACACCAACTGAAAGGAGAACATTCAAAGTATATTGCTGGAATAGAAATAAACAACCCTAGTGCGGACGCCCTGACCACAATGTCTGGAATCGGAAACGAATTCAAACTACATTTTACTGTGGCTATGGCTCACAAAGTGCCTGGCTTTATGTTCGAACCCAATGCAGTCTTTTTTGACTTGAATAGGAACGACCGTATGTCATTTCAAGCCTTAAAATAATTTTCTTCCATAAATGATAATACCGCAAATCAATTAATATTTGTGCATTCGATTTAGCAAAACATTACTATCAACTACTCGGAATTGAATTGGCAGTGAGCAGAACTTTTTACCATCTTATTAAACAAGAAGTGGGAAGCACTCCAGATTCCCTTTCGATTGACATTCAATCATTATCCTATCCAGAACACACGGCTTACACATTAAAGTCTCAAAAGTTGGTAGACGAACTTCCAAACGATTGGGACTTGGATGAATATCAAGGGATTGACTCGATGCTTGGAACAATTTTTGTTTTATCAATGGTACCTGTCTTCTTCACAATGGTTGAGGGCCCAGTTACTGAAAAAGAAAATGGGTTCAAGGTATAATTAAATTATGAACATTATTATGCTCCCTGACGAAAGTCGTTTACGGCAATAAATGGATAATATGCGTTGTTTCAAAAATACTATAGCTATACCTGCAACTGATGGGTTTTCCACGGGGTGCCTACTGGTTTCATTGGATTTTGAATCAAATGATGGTTCAGAGTGTTGTAATTGCAATGCAAGTTGTACTCATCTTTAATGAATTTGACAAAAACATTGGGCAACTGGTCAGATATGGAGATTGTTCGTTATGGGTCTTGGTGCTGGTTTTGTACAATTTTTCCTGTCTCAGCTTTTTTGCTTTCTTTGCAGCGTTTGGTTACAGAGGTCTTTCTTGCATTTTAATACAAACCAAAATATTATGATTGTTCATAATGTTTCAATTTCTCTTAAACACTGGTTTTAATTGTGCAGGCAAGATGACAACTTATATTGGAATACTGATTTGGCTACTTTCCTATCACTTGCTTCAGTCTCATGTTTTTGACTTCAGTTCCAGCTTCAGTTTATTCATGATATCATGCCTGATACCAAGCGGTTGCATTCATTGGGCAGTGTATATATTTACAACTGTAAATTCACTTACATGGGATATTAGCATTAATTTCTCATTAACCCAAAGATCCGGATTCACCCTAGTAGATATAATGATCATGATGATTTTGAATTTCTTTATCTACTTTCTTTTAACTTTATACGTGGACAACGTATTTCCAGGACCTTCGGAATTGGGGCAACCGTGGAATTACTTTTTTCAGGTATAAATGAATAAAATACAAAATGCCAAATACTTACTAGGTATATATAATTTAAGTAAAAACCTTTGTTTCGCTGTACGTAGAGCCTTCGATGTAGATTTATTGATCCAGACAAAGGGTCTCCTGATAAAACACCAACCACTGACGACGTTCATAGGAACCTCTGTAATTGTGATCATGTTCATACAAGCCATTGTTCTCCAAAAGTTCCAGTTATTGAGTTCAAGAGGCTATCCAAAAAGTTTTATTTGATTGACGGGGTGTATGGAATTGAAAATGTTCAGTTCAAGGTATATGGCGGAGGAATCAACGTGCTTCTTGGACATAAAGATTCCGGGAGGACAACTTTAATGAGACTTCTCTGTGGTGCGTACGCTCCAACTTCAGGAACAGTAATTGTATTCGACTCTGATGTGCGGAAAAATACACAGAAAGTTCAAAGCTATTTAAATGTGTGCATGGAAAACGATATGCTGTGTGATTATCTCACAGTGATGGAGCATATGAAGCTAATTGCAAAGGTGTGAGATACCTTTACTTATTATTCCAATTATGCGTATTGTATCATATTGCTCATCATCATCATTCATCTTCTTGATAGTTGAAGGGTGTACGGGGCAAAGATGCAAAAGAAGAATGTAAAAACATATTGGAAACTGTTGGTCTACTTTCCCAAAGTGATGACATGATGTGGAAACTAGCAAAATGGCAAAGGCGTGTTTTGTGTGTAGCAATGGCACTGGTTGGAGATGCTCCAATTTTAGTGCTGGATGACCCTACGAATCTTCCTGATATGGATACGAAGCGTCAGATTTGGTCATTGCTAAAGGTAGCAATTACGACGTTTTGATGATGAAAGATGGAAATGTGATAAAATTCAAACGGGCTTTTATATTTTAATACAGGAGCTAAAGGCAAAAGGTAAAACAATCTTGATGTCATCTCACGATGTAGCTGAAGCTTATGAAATTGCCGATAGAATTATACTCATGTCAAGGGGAAGACTAGCCGGCGTAGGTCCTCCATCAAAACTAGAAAATCTTTTTGGTATGTCATCATCATGTAAATACTTTTTAATGGATTTCTTTTCATTTCCTCGTGTGACTACGTAAAAATGTGAAAGTAAATTCTTTTGCTAGAAACTGGTTACCATTTGAATGTAACCACTATTCCAAATGCCAACCCGGAAGAAATCCTTGCCCTTTTAAAGAAACACATTCCCACTGTTCGTGAACGAGAAGGCGGTTTGAAACGAGTGAGCGAAGCTATTCATATTGAGAATTGGGATCTACAAAGTCAAAGTCAAGCTGGCATTAGGTCGCTTGGAAGAAACCGGAATAAAAGCAAAACTGTTGTTGACATTCCAGCAGAGCTAAATGACACGACTTCCAAAGCTAGCCTTAAAAATGCTTCCAAATCGGAATTCGATCTGAATAAAGAACCATTAGGACCTACATCGGTTGAAAAAATGATGTCTTCAGTAGTTGATATTGAAATGAGATATCTGCTGCCTACCCCAGAAAGGGCAAACTTTCCATCATTGTTCAGGGCTTTAGATGACGGAGAAAATGCATTCAAAATTGGCATAAAAAATTATAATTTGAAGTGGCACAGCATGGAACATGCATTCGATGAGTATGATTAGTTTATTCATAATACATCATCATTCGTCATCAGAATTTTTTCAAAGTCTAACGGTCTGTCTTATCGATGGCATTCTACAGAATTGACGACTATGTTGACGTTTTGAATGCAGCGAAGTACATGTCAGATGAAGTACTCCTTGACGATTTTTTAGATACCAAAACCAAAGTATTGCAGATATTTGCAGAGGAGGCTCATGAACCGATACCAGGGTTCAAGAGGGAAAGGATATGTTGCAATTGGGTCAGAGGACTTGGGGCAATCATTATCAAAAAACTTTGTCACATGGTAGGCAATTACCGTCAAGGATTATATCAGGTAAACCTAGGATTGAGGATTGTTTTACTTTCACTTGACCGTGATAGGAGGCTTTAGGTTGATCGTATCAATTTAATCGTTTTGACTTTAATCGTTTGCAGTTAATGATACCCTTAGTAATTCTTCTGATAACAATAAGTTCCACAAATATACATTTTGGTTCTGACTTGCTGAGCACGGAGATCATGTACAGCGTGTCATCAGAGTTAACATCCCCAGAAGTGCCTTATCGGATAAAATCGGATGACCAAACGGCAAAAGTAATAATGACTAACCCTAATATCAATAACTGACAAAACTTATAATACGAAATGTTCATGTACATTCCTTACAATAGCAATTCGTTGAGTCATTCAAACACATTATTGGAAAACCGCCTAACAACATACATAAATTCAAGAATATAGGCATGTTCCCATTTTCTGACCATTTTGGTTCCCATGAATGGCACAAACTTCATGACGAGGTCTTGATCGCAGCGGACTTTACTCAGGTGGAGGACCAGAAAAAAGTCACTGCGTTATTTTCACCCGGTCATCATCACAGCGCACCATTGTCTTTACTTTTAATGTTCAACTCGCTTTTGCACTATGAATTCCCTGATAAGTCTTATAGTATTAGTATGTCTGGGAAATCAATGTTGTACTTGAGGCAGTACGCAAACTTGCAGAACGCCACATTTTCGAAAAAGATGACTGCGACAGGAGTAGATATCACTCTCACTGTGGCATTGGCCTTTGGCTATTTCATTTTTGCCTCTGGATTTGTCTTTTTGCCTACTTGCGAGAGGCTCTGTAAAGTAATCAATCGCATTTAATTTGGAAAAATTCAACTAAACTTATGGCAGATAATTTTCAGAAGATAATTATTTCCGATTACCCTTTAGACCAAACGTTATCAAATGTACAATTTAGAATGGAACGGGATCTATTGGATAGGCTATGCTGTGGTTGATTTATTACTGAACATTGTTTTGATCATGTTGATGACTCTGGTCATTTACTATGTACCAAGCCATACTGTTTTTCAAAATCCACAATTTATTAGTAAGTAAAATTATTGCTAAAATGCATTGCATGATACACTTATAGTTGCATCAAGAATGTTCAATTATATTTGTATGTACAAAATTTTCCACAGTTTTATTTGTCATTACGGGAACACTGGGAGGGTTTTCGTCAATTATTGCTAGCTATTATTGGAGTCATTTTTGGATAAATAAATCAACCAGTTTTTACGCGACATTGAGTGTCAACCAATTTGTTGGTAATACTATATATGAATTAGAGGAATGAATTTTTAATATTTTTATACTGTACATTGTACATTATACATGCATATTTGCGCTGGCTAACCATTAATACTATAAGGTTTTTACAAATTAAACCAACAGGATTGTTTGTATTTCTGTTTTACACCATCATTAATTATGACTACTTTGGATATTATGTTGGAGCTATTGTGGCCTTCTGCCTGGAATGTATCCAACCCTTTACAATACCGTGGAATTTTCACGTGGCTATTTTATGGGCATTGCAAAATGGAAGGTGTAGAACACTGAATCCTCTTATGAAGGAAGAATTGTGCTCTGAAAATATTACAATTGCAGAAATTAAAAGAGCAAAGGAGGAATGTTGTTCTAATGGTAATTTGACTAAAATTATTTTTTAACCGGTGAGGCAATGATAGCAACAAATGATTTGTAATTAATTACAGACCCGGAAAAGTGGAATGTAGATTTCATAGGTTTTAAAACCAAAAATACTGTAACACCACTTTGGACAGACGTTATCTTTCTTTTGTCCCACTGTGTGGGAGGCATCATTTTACTGATGTACATAGAAAGTAGAAGAAGAAGGCGAACACTTTTATATACTCTTTCCAAATTTGACCAGGGAAAGCCGCCTGCCCTCATAGATCCAAGGGCTGCAACAGCTATTAAGGATGAAGAAATGTTTGTCAGAGAGGAAATATTTGACTTGGGTAAATCAAAATTTCACTTTCAACCTTTCTGTCGGCATTTTCTTGTTTTAAAAAGGATATTATATATATCAACAGACAAGGCGGTTCAAGATAAGTTTTTCATTGTTGACAATCTCAGCACGTCAATTGATAACCGTTTTTTGCTGCACCCAATGACCTTTGCTACTGAAGCAGGAAAATGTACCGTGGTGGTGGGTCCAGAAACTTCTGGTAATAAATAATTACCTACCTACATCCAACAAAAGATAATGTTTTCTTGCAAAACCTGGCATTTTCTTTTCCAGGTATTACCATTTTGTATGAAATTCTTGCCGGCTTGAGAGCCATCTCAGAAGGTAACGTGATATACCGGGGTCTCTCTTTGTTTTCCTTGGGATCTCGACGAACTGTAATCAGATTCATGCATTCCTAATAGCACTCAAAAGGCTGTTAAAATGGTATTGAAAATTTTATGGTATAGCACGGCTAAATTTTTTTCTAGTTTTTGCAACAACTTGGCCTCTCACCGTCACAGGATGTTTCAATAGATAAACTGACGGGTCACCAGCTCCTTGCACTGTTTGGAAGACTTCGTGGTGTTCCCTCCAAACAGCTTTCGAATCACATTGATTATTGGGTGGATAGGTTAGGTTTACAGAAAAAGATAAAAAAGCACTGTGGTTCATATTCTGTGGTTATCAAGAGAAAGTTGAGTATTGCGTGTGCTGCAATTGGAAATCCACCTGTTTTCATTTTTGAAGAACCCACAAAGGATCTGGATCCCATGTCCAAAGCTGAAGTTTGTAAAGTGATTGGCAGTCTAATTAGTGCAAACCGAGTGGTCATCATTTTAACGCATGAGTGAGAATTCAATAATATGGCTTCTCTAATCACAGTTATCTTATTACCTATCTACTTTTATTTTATATCGCTCCCTTCAGCCTTGCTAGTGTGCAGAATCTATGCAGCAAACTTATCATCCTCGTAAATGGTCAAATGCAGTTTTGTGAAAATACTGACAATATCTACGAAGAAATTGCAGAAGAGTTTACCCTTACAATCAAGTTGAAAGGGGATGAGCGTGGAAAAATAGATTTTAAAGCTTTTACACAGTTTGTTTCAGACATTGAAACTGAAATTGATACAATGAATCTGCAGGAAGAACAATCGGTTGGTACAAATATATCCTTTTCATACAATCTCACGAGTGGAAAAATTGATCATGTTTTATTTTCCCCTTTCAGCACCTGCTCATGTATAGAATAAAAGACATCAAACACAACTGGGCAGATTTATTCGAAATTGTTGATAGGGTTGTGGGCAAACATGAGGCTATAATTCTGGACTATAATATTCGGAAAACTAATTTAGAAGATGTTTACCATTCTTTTGCTGCAAAGCAAAGACATTTCAGAGCTACGGATTCTGCATGGGAAGAATTTCGACAAAACTATTGTTGAAAAATTGATCTGCTTTGTTTATATAGCATTTATTTTTTGAAGCATTGGTGTATAAATAATGTTAATAAAATGCTCAAATTGTTAATAAAAAGTATGACTCATTTATTATTATCATTTTTACGTGTACAGGTTGAATATCAACAATTTGTAAATAATTAATAGCTAGAAATTATGCCTTTACTCTTATAAATCATGTCATATTTTTCAAAATCCTAAATAAGGTTATAAACAAACGTTAATACAAATCCTCCCACAGTGTAAGAATGAGAGGTAATCCAATTTTTAGCATGTTTAATTTTGTCGTATGAACACATTTGATGCAATTCATCCGCTGGTCGGTTGGTATTCACACCATCACTTGGCCAGTTATCACGGGTTTTGTCAAACGAACCCTCAAAATCTGTATCGCTTGTATCACTAGCATCCGAATCACTACTAGTGTCACTGTTAGGATTATTAAAACGCACGTCTTCCGGATGTTCACAAAATTTAGAGAGTTCTTGGTATATAGACTCGTAATTAACGTTTACGTAGCCCTTCCTCGCTGTGTAGACCAGAAGAATGAGTCCTCCCCCAGCGGCACTAAGCGCGAGCTTGCCAAACTTTTTCAAGAAAAGTGCACTCATCCAACCCGAGATACCACCCAAAAGCAATTGATTCATCAAGTAGCATCCGTCTTTAAAACGGTCCTTTAGCGATTCATCCACTTCAATGGACGATGCCAGTTCTGAAATTAAGCGTACATAGTTCATGATTTAAAGGAGATGGATAGATTTTGGGTGAAAATGACCAATTTTTTGTAATTATTGCACATGACTGACTACCTTGAATTAATGACAGGCTCCTTCTCACTCCATAAACTTCTTCTACCATCGTAATCTCTTGAGAGCTACGGATGGTTTTTTGAGGAATCATATCCAAATCAGAATTACTTCCATCATTGCCCCCATTTGCTGGAGAAGCAAAAGCACCTGAAGAAGGCTTTGCTTGCATTTCCGTGTTAACTTTTGCAGGTGTGTTCCCGTCATTGCTTTCATTATCACAGTCTTGTCTCACCTTCCAATCAAGAATCGCTAACATTTGACCCTTATAAGCGGTAATGCGTTTTTCTTTACTTCGCAACTCTTGACGCAGTCCCATGTTATCTATCAAAACTTTTGTGAGAAGTTTCTTTGCTTCGTTCTCTTCCAGTACGGTAATTTTCTCAGAAAGAAGAAGCTCCTGTTCCATGGAATATGGTCGGAGTGGTTTGTTTACTGAAGAACTCTGGTCAAAGTTTGTCAGAAAACTGTCCAGCGTTACAGGCGTAGGAGAGGAAAAGGGTAAAGATTCAATCGTCGTATGACTTCTCTTTCCACTGTGTATTGGCGACAAAAGACTGTGAACTGATCTTATCAAGTGTCCATCTCCATTACCTTCTGCACGGAGGCCTGTCATGCTGGGTGAAGAAGTTAATAATGGGGGGCCAATGATTATGTTCGAATTTGCATCTTCATCGGATTTGTCTGCCGTGGAAAGCATTGGCAATTCCTCATGATCTTCATGGATGGTTGGGAGAGATGCCATCTCATTATCCTCTTTGTTTAGGGTCAACATAGTGCGCGATTTGAGTGATTTGGGTTTTCGGCGAATAGACGGTGGGCATAGAATGATTTTTTCTTTTTCAATTTGTCAATCACTGAAATATTTGGTACATGCTTTCACATAGAATTTTGAATTGACTTTTGGCTCGTATATAACGTTTACGATTTCATAAGAAATATTATGCCTTGAGCCTGTCAAATCAGGAACATGATAATAAAGTTGATATGGGAATGATATTAACGTGTAACATGCAGAATAAATAATTTGTGACGGCAATTGTTATTACATAAACGATTGTGAGTCATTTTTCGATTGTTCTGCTTTCGGAGGACGAGACGCGAAGGAGCCCACGAAAAAAAACAATGACAACTAATCAAAATCAACATTAGAAATGTTCATGTTACACTCCTCGATGATGCTTTTATTCAGGTTTACATATAGTCTGATTGCTTATTAAACCATACGTCTTAAATTTGCAATTGCAAATTGCAGTCACAATTTTAATCGTTATTGTTTTCGTTGCATCCTTGTTGCATCAGCAAACAGCAATAAACATACAAGGAATCAGGAACAATGATGAATGAATCATAACAATTTAAACAGGCTTTTTGATTAGTATGTTGCAAGTCAATGAATGTATAAAATCGAATTATAAATATGAAATGTCTGTACTTTGTTCGCATATACCATGTTCCATGCTTGCAAGAACTTTTATATTACATAGCATATTATACTTACAGTACAGAGTGCAATATTAACATGTCCTGTTAAATTGGTATCATCAACATGGTCATCACAGGGATAAAGGTGTACTGCTTGGTAAGTTACTGTATAGCCAGCCACGATCAAATAATATCTAGCCAATTGATGCTCCTGTACATAAATATAGAACTATGCTCCCTAAATAAAGAAGTTGTGACATTATGTTATAGTTATTAAATTACTACCTATATATCACATCTATCATTCATACAACTAGAGCATTATAGAGAGGGCAAGTTTATTATAAAGCATACTATTGAGCTATACCCAGTGTAATACTACCTGAAGTTAACTTCAATCCTTTACATTGTACAAAATCTGTTCACATGCTACACGAACACCTTTATTTAATATGAAGCAAGATTGTTCAACACATGAATTTATAAGTATGCTGGTACATCTGCATATTATAATGCAATCTATGCAACACTCGCACAGTTTGTTCTCATACCTATGTAACTCAACTTGCTTTTTGTGATGGAATGAAGGTATGTATGGTAGATGGGCAGAAAATTCCCAAAAATGTGAGCGAGTAATTTTCTCATAGAATTCTACAGTGCCCGTCTGTGGAGTAGAACCATAGGCATAGATTTATTCTCGTCGGTTCTCGGGATCAAATCCAGCCAGGAGCAAAAATCTTTATATAGACTCAGCGAATCTATATTACTATATAAAAATACAAAATAGAAAAAAAAGTAATATAAAAAGCTGTCACATAAAATGAAAAATCCCATAACAGATACACTGAAAAAAGACGTAAAAAGTAAACCAAAACTGTATGAAAACCCTGGTATCGGACAAGATCCTAGACGGGAGCCCCTTTTGTGAATCATTCAAATAAGACTTTCGTCAGCGGCTTGTTGTTGAATTTCAAAGTGGTCGGCGTTTGCAAAATATACTCACGTGCATTAAAAATCTCGTCATCACTGTTATAGCTAGAAATTTCTAGTTAGCTGCTTTTTGTAGTCTCTGTAGTAGGATTGCACATTATTTGCACTCGCAAATTACATTATTGAAAGTATGCTGTTTAAAATGTCATCTTTTTTTGTTAAATGGACGTATTATTATTATGCATACTATAATTTGCACTGACATAGCATATACCATCAAAATTACTTGCGCATGTCTAAGACTTTTGATGCCTTGAATTAATTTCAGAATTCCAAGAAATTCTTGTTTGATAACTGGAAACATTTGCATAACAAGATACGTATATATCGTAAGCAAGTCTCATTTCCATGAATTGTTTTGATGGCAATGAGCTTGTTTAGTAGATGAGGATTGATGAGAGTAGGGAGATAATAATTCCTACGAAAAATAAGGACAAATGTTTTTTCTCTCTTTTGCGTGATAACTTTTGGTAGATTTTTTCGGTTACGGTAAATCTAAATTACAGACAATGAAAGTTATTTGTTCCGCAACCTTTTATCTCCGTTACGTATATTATGAATTTACTGTAATGTAATGTAAAAACATTGTACCACGACCTGTGTATTTAAAAACATAGGATAGATGTATGAACAGTTGTTGTGCAAAATGCAATAAAAGAAATGGATATGGGGCATGGGCAGATGTTGCACAAAATTTTAATTGTCATCTTGAGAAAAGATCTATACATAAATAAAGATGGTATAAAATGGATAACCCATGCGCTATGTACTTTGACATAAAAGTGAAGACCACCTACCAGCCGAATGCCATTTCAGCAAGCATAAAAGCCTCGGTTCGCGTATTAATCAGAGCTTTTTGCCTTGAGCAAATCCGAACTCAACAAACAAGTTGACATGAAGATTATAATAGTACGCATTGTTATTTTGGATAATTGCACCAAAAAGCATGAAAAATGGAAGCCGCAGCTGGATATAAAAAGCAAGGTTTCAACAGTTCAAGAATATGTATTATTGTTTGCAGTCGGTAAGTTAAAATTGAAGATGAGCAATGAGCATAATAATAGCATAATACACGTAGGTGTGAAAGATATGGAAGATGGACTTCAAAACAAGTGGTCATCGTCCAGGGACTAACCGAGCTGCTTAGGCGCCCTGGTGAAACTGAGCAAAAAGCGCCCCCTTAAAAATAATCACTTTTGAAGTGCTATTTCTTTTTACAATTATGTACTTTACGGTACTTTTATTTCCGATGACTACATGATTGAT
>JAHZMV010003704.1:0-35223 GCA_027743765.1 Coecobrya sp. COE2
GTGATTGAATAATTAATTTGGATTTTTCACGGCCGTATAATAGCAGACCAAATGGTTGATAGCTTTCACTGAAAAGACGCTAGTGGAGCTAGTGGCAGCCGCCATTTTGCTGATTCTGGGCAAAAAGTTAGAGCTTGCCAGGATTTTGAGACATATTTTCGGTCCTCTGGGGTTAGTAATTTCTAAAATTTCACACATTTTTTTAACACACATGAGTTGGCAGTATGATAATTTTTGGTAAGTTTCTCAGGTGCTCATTTTAGATGTTTATATCCAAATTTCACTGAAACGGCTCACCTTGCAAGTTCTGAAACTTGACAAAATAGACTTTTTTATTCGGAGAATTTCTTTGGGATGCTACCAGAATAAAACCAAACTTAGGGAAACTTTTGAGCATGTTCCATCGGCCTGTACCTGTTTTACAGGTTCAGGTGGATGGATTACGCTTAAAAGTTTTCGATAGTTTTCGTGCAAGCAGCAATAGCATCGGTTACGTTTGACTTCCTGAAAAAGTCTAAGCAGCTGCAGGTCCTTCAGATGTTACCAGGACAACGTTATTAGGATGAACCCTTGGAGACTTTCTGGAATGCAAAATCTGTCCCTGTCAATTGAATAGCTAAGCTTTTCAATGAATTGCATTGATAGACTAAGCTGTTCAATTGTCAGGTGCAGCATTAACAATCATCATTCCATTGCAATGGACCTAGGCATTCAGGATGTATGATGGATTCAAAATCATCTCACCAACCTTTCTGAAATTCGTTACGGCGAAGGAGTGAAAATCATGGAGTGAACCACATATTGCTGCCGGAAGAGAGAATTGAGATTGAATTATTTTCCTCCCTTTTAACGAAGAACCTTGCCGATGGCTATGCAGTACATACTGTATGCTCTGGTTAGGAATTTGGCATTGGAACCACTGGAGAAAAATAGTCATGTTCACTTTGAAGCCTGGAGACCGTTTCCACTTGACCGTATTCCTATTCATTTGGAACATTAATCTTATTGTTGTAATTATTGTTAATATTATCGTAGATTCGATTAGCCGCAAATATTGTAAAATATTGATGAATTTAATATCCAACTCAAAACGAACATTAAAATGATTAAAATTGCTGCATATGTATTCAACTACTGTTATGATTGAATGAAGAGATAAAATATAATTTAAATATCATCTTTATTTTTATTGTTGTATAGTATTACATTCTTCTGCAAATTTCATCAAGTATTTCGATCATCGTAGAAAACTAACTGACGCTTGTAACACTATGTCGACTTACACGGTCTTTACAACCATACGTAAAACAGTTTACATTTTTTCACACATTCGTTCAATACAGTCCATTGTGCATAACAAGACTTTTTAAAAATAATTTTTTAACTTTTTTGTATAGATAATTAATGCAACAAAATGGCAGTACCCAAACGATATATATTATTATGTAGTATTGCAATTTTCCAATTAAAACAGAACGGCAAAATAATTACTAATGATAATACTTTAACAGTTTTGTCGAGGCAGTGTGAACATGCTTTGACATCTTGATTCCTTTTTTTTCTTACGGTTAGTTCTGTTTTCTCTCTGGGTGCACTTAAGTGTTGAGATGAACTCTTCGTACCATTTTAATGCGTATGAGCACATGTTTAGAAAATCATACATATTTACAGTAAGTATAAAAAGTAAAAGTTCACACTACAATCATAGAACCAGGCTAAGATAAATAAAATCGCAGATCAATAATAATTATAATAATAAAAATTGATGCTACTTGTAGCTAAAAACGCTGGCGTTTATAATATTTATATACAGGATCATTTTTAAAACCAGAACAGTGAGTAAAACGTTGGTGATTTCGTATTATGACAGTTTAAAATTATGACATTTTTTTTTCATGTAAACTAAAAGTACCCTTACATCCCATCATCAACGTCTCATATAATGGTTGCCTATATCTTTTTTTTCTACAAAAACAATAGTAGTAAAACTACAATACAATATTTAAAACGGCAACTTAGGAACTGCTAAATGGCTAATGCTCCTCTAATAATAGTACTTAATAGAAATCAGATTCTTGTTTAACACGCTTCCCAATAGTTGCTATCGATTCCTGTAATTTCTAGCAGCGTAGGTTGCTTGTCGACGGTAATTAATCTCAAACTATTCTACCTTTACTACCAAATAATAGAACGGAAATTAAATCAATGTTGCGCGCGTGAGCAGATAAAAACATACATTTAAAAAGTATTGCCATTAAAATAAGTTGTAGTCAGCACCCTGTAACATTCCGTAAATTTAAGAGTAATAAGCAATTGTATAGCTTCTAATTTCTACGAAACAAAGGCGACGCATTCCGGCAACCGGGCAGACTGAATCTCGAACAAAGAATTTAAAAATTTCCAACTTGAATTTCCTCTTCGTTAATGTCATCTATTATATTATACCATAATAAAATGTAGCACAAAACGAATTAACGTATAAAACACATGAAAAAACTCTATATTCACCGTAGAATATTATTGCAGCAGGTCAACTTACACAAGATTAGATTATTCTCAATTTGACAATTAAAAGTAATAATACACATCATCATACACCAAGTTCAGGATGGATTGTAAGTAAAAAAATTATCGAGTGAAAATGACCAATAAAATCAGCTATTTTTATACATTTATAATATTTAATACCAAGGAACCACCCAACATTTGCTACTGCTATGGTCCTGTTAACTTTTGCATAGAATTTTGTTTCATCGAAGACCTGAGGGTACAAAGCGCTTGTTTCCTAACTCACTCTCTAATTCCTGTTTCATTTTTCCGTCATTATGAATTGCACATTACACATCGGCGATATTTGAATACGATTATACGATTTAAAAAACCTTTCCACAATAAACTATAAAACTGAAACGTATTCAAAAGTTTTTAAAAAAAGGATAGCTGCAGTGATTAAAATTAAGCTAAACTCAAAATACAGTCTGTAGAGTGTATAAACTTCCATTGAATAATCCTATACTCATGAATGTTTTACATATCACGATATCTCGCAAAAGACGGTCTAAGACAAGACTACGTTTTAGACAAAAATGACTATTCACTTCAATCAGTTAACCAACTATCAGGTAATTGTCAAAACATTTTTTTATCTGTTTATAATGATAATAATAATAATAATGTACTTATTACGATTACTTGTTACGTCCTAATAATAATATTTATTTAAAATCCTCGTAAACACTGATTCCAAGGAAATTTGTTGTACTTCAGTAGTAGAAGCTGCAGTTAAAATTATAATGTAAACCTAACTCATACAATCGCAATCGGCTCTATCGCTTTTTCTCGCACATAGACTCATTTTTTTATTAAAACGTATTTTTTAAGAAAGGTCAGTAATTTTAGTTACGATTGATATGAACAATGAGATGTGAAAGAGTTTATTTCCTCATTACGTAGGAGGGTACACCCAGGAATGTACACATGTGCGAAAAAGCCGTTCCTCTCCCTAACAGTAGAGTAGACGTGTTACTTACGAAGCCGATGTTTTTTTAGGTCAATAGTACATTTCTATTTGTTAAATTAGGTGATGTGGTGCAGTTGGTACATTTAACCCTAGCATCTGAATATCCCACTTAACTCGAAAATATTTACTATAGGAGAGTTGTTCATTTTTTTAGCCACTGTTCTTATTATATATATTTATATGATATTTATGTACGTATAATTGTTATATTCTAACTACGAGAATCGTCCGGTATCATTTAATTGATTTATTTTAAAGCTGATAATTCTTTTCCTTGTTTGCAAAGCAGAGAGTTGTTGAAGGAGGTCATTAGCTACCCTGGATAACACTGTGTTTTCAGATTTCATTTCTGTGATATCTTGCTCAACCTGGATCCTAGCAGAATTATCTTGCTGTTTGCTGAAGGCCGGAGGAATGCTGTATGGCTCGTGAATGGTTTTCGGTGGCTGGGGTTTCCGATACACTGAAAAAGCTCCTCCTTGATGGGATGGGGATAGAAAACTGCGATTTGGTACTTCTGGACAGCCTCCTATAGCCACCGGATTACCTTGGGATGGATCATTGGATATGGCTAAAAATTTAATTTTTTACATTAATAATAGTTAGTCAGACTGAAAAGTTTACTATGATACACACATTTAATTTTAATATAATTAGTCTCATACTCAATCTATTGAGATCCAGCGAAGAACTCCGGACATGAGTTTTTCTTCGTGGAGGCTAATACAACAAAATATTAATTTTAATGTTGAATTTGATTCGTGTAGAATTCTCTTTAAAAAAATAAAGCACAGCACAAGTATTGTCAGTGTGACATACCGGGGGCGGAGCAATGGTTCCACTGGAAACTTTGGGATGCTGACCAGAGAGTTTTGGCCTCTGTATAGCTTTAAGCTGTAGCTGTTGTGCTTTACTGGCACTGGCACTGCCACTATTATTACTCATTAGGAGTTTATCCTCGGGAGTGCTGAGACGCACAGGCACTGGAGCTACGAGGCCGCTCGTATCACACGTTGAGGAAAAGTTGACGGGTTCATTTTCAAACGTTGTCCACTCTAAGGAAAGCAAGGATGGACGGATGAGGCTAATACTCTTATCTTCGGAAATACTTGCTACAGAACTACTTTGTACTACTACACTACCTTTACTCGGTCTCTTGGACTGATAGGATTTCTCATGTGAAATGATTGCTGTCGATGAAGTAGCCACACTAGCCCCTGCTGCTGCTGTCGAGTTTTTAGGGGGAGTTTTGTTGGAAACTTTTTTTGTTGGTTGGTACACAGCATTTATGGAATTTCCTGCCGTTAAGGCAAAGTCAGGCGGTCGGTTGTAGAAATGTGAAGGGATTGGTAGGTTGTGTCGACGCAAAACCACAAGATGCATTGCCATTTTAAATTCATTTAAATCCAAACAGCCATCTCTTGTAACATCTGCCAACTGCCATATTTCTCGAAGTTCTGAGTGGGGAAGTTTACTCTTCTCAAAGAATCCTTTTGCTACAGCACCATTCACCTGTAAATCAATACACAATTAAAAATATTATTTGTCTAGCTATGAAACAGTAGCAACAGAAAGTAACACAATTAAAATCGAAGCTCTTACAAGTCCATGAGCGTCGGGCTGCAACAAGTGAAATTGTTCAGTATAATATTTTTCCTGCTCAATGCTCATGTCCCAATAGTTTTCCATTGAATTTTGTCTCATTCTAACTCCCAGTTGATCATCGCCTCCCTCGCCTTCTGATATCGTGCCGCATGCTGATGAACTTGAATGGGAAGCGGAAGAGTTTGATGAATTTTCGTCATGTTCCGATTCTAAGTTTATTAAAGACATTGATAAAACACCATGGTACGACGGATGCGTTTTATTGTAGCCGGATAAACTATTAGTCAAATGTTAATGTTTACCAGAATTTTCTGAATCATCCTCAGTCTGTAATAAATGACAGCTTTCTTCATCATTACTAGTAACATCGTACACACCAGCTAGTGCATCTTTGATATGTAAAGATTCAGGGCCATCACAGCAATCATCCTCGGTTTCCACCTCTTCTTGGCTCGATGAATAATTTAATGGTTCTACTGAATATTTTTAAACCAAAATACGCTGTTAATTTTTAGTTTCTTGAAATTTGTTTACAGAAGACAAATAAACTTTTCAATTCATACCAGGTTTAGAATTCCGTTCAGAATCCGAGTTCAGTTCTATTAAATCAGGGCTTTTAAAGGCTGAGGTGGTATTAGGTTGATGCCAATAGGTATCTACATCAAAGTATAACGTAATATAACCGTTAATTGAGAACAAAAGATCCAATCAGCAAACACTACTAGTTATTGATTATTGATGAAAGAACCATGCATATTTACCAGATTTTTGAACGTGCATAAATTTAGATATGGGGACCTCCATCTGAGTAACGGTAAGGCAACTTATTGTACTAAAAATAATAAATTGTAACGTACAACATGTTAGAGGATATTAATCACAGTAAGTAAAATCAGACAGTTTTAACAACAAAAAAGACAATTATATTTATTCTTACCAGCTCTTCCAGTCACTTTATTTCTTTGTGGTATTTCCTATTGTATTTACAATGTGAAAGGTAAAATATCAACTAATGCACAACGTATCTTTCTTGCAAAGATGGCGTCATCAGTAAAATACGATATTTCATAACATTTAAATGGAGGTTCTAAGGCGAAAACGACGTGGTGACACCGATAAGTTCGCGGTTATTACATCTACCGTTGTGGCTCATCTGTAAATATTCACAAAATATTCCTCCAAATTAGTTTTACAAGAGCAAGGTAATTGCTAAGTATTCTAAATTTACTCCCTACACGTTGTTGTCAGTGAATCTATGAAATTATCCCTTTCACCGAAACTTTCATTTCCAAAGCCCTTTAAACCCCGAATTACCAACACAAGCGTCCTAGCAACAAAGATTCAGATTGCTCAAAGACACCAAATCTACAGTAATTACAACAACTTTTATCCTGCCCAATTATCTAATCGCCTGTTTTTCACTCTGTGTGTATGTCATTCAGCTTTAGTTAAAACCTAAATCCCAAATATTCCACCTACCAAACCTATAAAACTAAACTACTTAATGAAACGTCACTTTTAGCTGTCATTAATATTTTATAGTTTACAATAAAAAAATTCCTACCAACTGTTGACAAAAAAAATGTGATCGTCATCCACACGCAAACCATTCATTAATACTTTCATTACACCAGATAAAACATACCTACAAACACACTCACACACATTCAGCTCTTCTGTTAATAATAGCTATAATGATTAAATTAGATTAAGCTAACCAATCCACACTGCACACATACACAACATTTCGCAGAACTCAATAGCCTATTATTATAAATAATTTCCAAAACCCTATCCTAGTTTAATGACAGCAAATTATTACGCACACACACATACACACTGACAACTTTAACAAGTTGCCTATTAACAACACCTCCTTAAAAATAACTATTGAAACGTTAACTACTGCACAACGTCCCCTTTGATTACCATCAAAATTGAAAGTGTGCATGTGTGCACTTAAGGCAACATATACAATTTGTACCGATGTCTGATTAAAACCATGCCGTTAACCTAAACCACTTTACAAGCCAAAAAAATAATTTAATCCAACTTCTTACCGTTATCATTTATCGTTCATCACACTTCTTGTCTTTCCCTAACTACTCACGTCAACTGCCAAAAAAATATTATACAAACTTTATAATAATATAATACGCCGTTACACCATTTTAAGACGTTACTCGTCCAAATTATACAGCACACACCACCACCACCTTATAAACGATTTAATTAAGAAACCATGTTATAAAAAAATAAAATATCGGAAGTTAGTTAAAAAAAAAGAATTGTAACAAGTAGAGAGACTGTCAGAGTCAGTCAGCAGAGAACACTATCTCTTTCGCTTTAAAGTTAGGCAAAAGTAGAGACATTTAAGTGATCATATTACTCATCACTATTATTGATTATTAGAGAGAAAACTATAATAGCAAGTGTGATTCCGCAGATGTAAAAAAAATTGTGTCTGTGCTGTTATTATTATTGCTGGTGGTGGTGCTACTGCTGCTGCACTTCAATTTTAATAGCGAGAAATATTAGTTGAAATGAAGTTGGATTATAACACGGGGCGATACTAGCATTTTCATGTAACTTGGCTATATAATCTTCTGTGTTCCTCCTTGTGTATATTTTTTTCACACTATCAACTGTATATAGTCCTCGCAATTTGTCTTTTGAGAAGATATTTTGTGTTGTGGGATGGATGAGCAATGATATGATCTGAGCACAAGGCTCACTTGAATAACAAGACTGCTTGTGTGTGTGTGAAACATATGACGAGTAAATATACAAAAAAAAGAGATTTTTTCAGGCCATTCAGAAAGGAGATGGGAAAATATGGAGATGAGTGGATGGGATGAAAGGGTTATAAGGGGATACCCTACAGGATGAAATCGGTTTGATGCTGGTTAATGTAGATGGGAAGGAAATAGGTATAGAAAGTTGTAGGGGGTATAACTCCATTTTGTGGGGGGATTTGAGAAAATTGGAATGGTTGGCTGACCTTTATCTGTAGAGGTGTGGAAGTAGTATTGGGGTTTGGTTTTATTGCTGGGATGTATTGGTGAAAATATTCTGATGACTTATACCCTTTGGGGATTGACCTAGGGTTTAATGAAGCTAGCAAGCTAAATGGTAAAAAAGTAGCGAAATCGGTTATTGTTAACATTGTGGAGAAAATCTGTATCTAACGAAGCATATTGGGGCAACATGAGATAACTAAGGAAGTCCAAGAAAAATGCGTATCGTTTTATTTACTCATTTAAAAGTGTGCGAGGTATAACATGTTTAGTTGATGGTATGCATGTTTTGACCTTTGACCTCTATAATCCCTCAACCCCTTGACCTATTAAAGCCCCTGGGATGAAGCTCCCTGTGATGGTATCTACGCGTATGCAAATTGTTTTCGAAATCGGTCCATTTGTTCTTTAGTTATGGTGCACACGACCAACTGACAGACCGACAAACCAACTTCAATAAGCAACTTTCGCTATTTAATAACTGTACCTGCACGTAAAATTTCAAAAGTAATAGGTTTAGTACGTAAAGTCTTTTCTAACTTATAGAATAGCGACTTACAGGGTGTGTTTTACCTTTGCAACCTAAAGGGTTCTTTTCTTCGACCGGCGGATCACTCGCCAATTTAAAATGCACAGGTTATGTACGTAGCGAAATAAACAATTCAATAGAATATGTACACGGTACAAAAGCTGATAACATAACTGAAGTACTCCGTTGATGATAGTAGTACCTCTAATATTACGTACAATAATAAAAGGTAATAAAAAAGCGTATTATTAGAAATTCACATCTTTATTCACATAATCTAGTAGACAACAATGCAGACAACATTATAATTGTTCATATATGACGTTCGTCAATTCACTGTTCACACATACATTATATTATGTGCTCATCATTGGTTTACATATATCCACATACATGCTTGCATACATTCACATCCCAAACCGAACTGACTGGATAGGTGAATGGTGAATCCTGTGAAACAGTAAAGTAGAAAGTGGTGAGAATGAAAATTCACAATGAACAATGCAATAATATGGCAATCTACATGTACTTGTAAATATAGTCGGTCGTATGACATGCCACGAAGAAAAAAATACAGTTTTATTTGTTTCAGCACACAGCAATCGGAATCGCATGTTGTGAGGATACCCAAGAGTTTGGGTTTCTGATCGACATCGCGTGTGTACCTAGTCTGCCGAAAATAGCCAAAAATTGCTTATGGGAAAATCCAGTTCGCTCGACTGGCCCAGTCCAGCAGAACAACCCAATCTGATTTCCCAACAAGACGACTGTCATAACTCATCATAGCATATTTCATAAAAATATATTTTATTAATGGAAATTTTGAATAGGCCGATAGAGAAAAACTAATAAATATTCTCATTCAGAATGATGATGATGATGGTGGCATGGCTCATAAAAGAAATGAGTTAACAGTTATTGAAGCGACCTTTGCCTATTGCCCCAAAAACAATAGTAATTTAGTATTTTATAACTTGGAGCTAATGTAATTAGTTTGATATTTACTGATTGCTTTACCATTCCATCCCAAAAATAGTAAGTCGACAATAAAAACATGTTGCATCCAAAACAGTCTGTGAGGTTCTCATCATTTATCATCACAATCATACTTATGCACGCAAGTAATAGATTTTTGCTAAAAACTATGTCGCAGTCCGCATGCAAGTCCAAGATCACGAATAAACTGGCGTGACATTGGACGGAAAACTGGACTATACAATTATCTTTGTCCTGTCGCTTTTATTGGTAGATTATGGGTACGAATGCATTATGCATCTATTCGTGGTCATGATCAGCATAACAATCTTACATTTTTCGTTGCAATTTTGGCCGAAACTTGAAAAAAGTGTATAATTAATACTTCTACATCAATCAACGTCACTAAAATATATATTATACTCATGGCATGGAATTAATTACACTTTACGGATGGCTACTAAACCAAGAAATTGTCCTCAGTTTTCGCAAGGTCCCCTGATATTATTTTACTGTCTAGAAATACCATTAGACTAGCAGGTATTCCATTCTCGAATCCACGTGGTCCGACAATCTCATAAAAACGGACACTTGTTAAGCAACCTTCTTTCCCATGAAACTGGAATTAATATTCTGAGCAACTTTATGCAAAAAATGACCCACGACCATTATCTTAACTAAATCAATCATGCATATATGTATTAAATATAGACCATCATTACATTACTTCATTCATTCATTAGAATCAAAAGTAAGTTTACAGAGACTCACTTTACCCACATCTTGTGCAATTTCCGCTATCAAGTGTCAAAAACTAGCCGGTCCGCATAGTTTAGCTCAGACATTTGGCAAAACAGGATTTATGGATTTTGACAGCAAACATTCATTGCTTTTGGCAGAAATAATATTTTCATATGGCCATGCAATGGATCTGTTGGACTGGCTGCTGAAATCCATGCCGAAATGTCTGCTCATTTAGCATCTCGGTTTTTTCAGCTCAGCAGCCGCCAGCCCAGACATATGAACACTTTGAACAAGGCAGAGTGAAAACGTCAAGAATGTCAGGAGCGACTGTTTTGTACAATAGCTCATCTTGCTCGGCAAAGTTTCTTACCGTCACGGGTTGACCGTCCATTCCAAAAAACCAGTAATGGTACCTGTTGTACTTTGGTGAAGCTGCTCAAAAGGGTGATTACTAATTGCACAATTAACTATTTTCTCAGGTTGTTTGTTAGCTGTAGTAGGGGAAAGTAATTGTTTTGGTAGTTTGTCTACTTTTCCGGGGATTTTTTGAGCTTTAAAGTTAGCTTTAGTGGAGTGATTGTAGTTGGACAGCTGATAATCCAGATGTTTTTTTAATGGATGAATATTCCAATTAAAGTTGTCATGTTGTCTGCTAGGAGTTGACTTTTGAAACTTTGCTGTGATAAATGGTAGCTTTGAAGGGTTTGAACTGGGAAGACAATTAAAAGTGGTGCGTTGAGGAGACAGGTTAGTCAAAATGTGGTCGTTAAGTCGGAACTGGGGTATTATCCTCACTATTGCCGTTACGGTGGCGATTTCGTTGGTGTTGGGAACTATATCCCCCGGTGATAAGAAAGCGAAGGATCCTAGTTCGTCACCAAGTTTCAAGGTAAGTTAAAATGCATTTTAAATGTTGTATGGGTAAAGTTTTCTGACAAACTGTGGTGAATTATGGAATTCTGGTTGTTTTTTAATACAGAAAGGACCTATCGCTGAAAATGTAGCTGAGAGAGGACTGATCGTTAAAAATCCTTCGCCATTAGATATTATCTATGAAAGCAGTGCCTATTGTAAGAAAACATCGGAAAGAAACGTGACACAAGGTGTTTTGGGATACGTCACACCGGTAATTTAGTTGACAATTTAAAAATTAAATGGTGTTTTAGTATTTGGTGAAGTAAATATCTTGATTTTTTGTACTGTAGTGGAACAACCATGGATACGACGTTGCAAAAACATTTGCCAACAAGTTCACAATGATCTCTCCAGTATGGCTTCAGGTGAAGAGGAAACCTGCTGGAACTTATTACATGACAGGCACTCATGACATTGATCATGAATGGGTTCGTGAAGTAAGGAAGCGTGGAAGGAAATCTGGAGTCAAAAGTGGGTTGCTAGTATTAAATTACTTTAGTGCATTTTAATAATGTTGGGATGCATAATAATTTAATGTTTGTTCTATTAATTTAGTTGTTCCAAGGGTACTGTTTGACGGTTGGAGCAGTGATGACTTTTACGCCCTTTTCACTTCTGGTACTGAACCAAAGGAATTGACAAAAACGCTGGTGACATCGCTCAAGGTAACTATTAATTTTTTGAATGTATGCTTTGAAAAGTTACTGTTTACAAAGATAATAATGTATGCGTTGACTATGACTTTATCTTTGACATAGGCGTACAAGTTTGATGGCGTCACTTTGGAAGTTTGGAGCCAGCTTGGTGGGCAAGCAAGAAAGGCATTGCAGGTGCTAGTGAAGGTGCTTGGGGAAGCACTTAACAAGGCTGGCCTTACTTTCATTCTTGTGATCCCTCCCCCAATAACTAATCTAGGTAAACCGGGAATGATTGAACACGACGATTTGAAGCAGATTTATTCCCATGTGGACTACTTTTCAATCATGACGTATGATTATTCCAGCCCAGAAAGACCAGGTATACTTTCTTTGGTATATTACATTCATGTTCTGATTTTTAATTTATGTGCTGTCGTTGAAACATCCTATTTTAAATTTTAGGAGCCAACAGCCCAATAAAATGGATCCAGAAATGTATTGAGACCTTGACACCTACAAAATCGGACAGAAACAAATTTCTCATTGGCCTAAACTTTTATGGCTACCAGTATACCTCAACCGGTGGACATCCAATCTTTGGAAATGACTACCTGGAAACTCTAAGTAAAGCCAAGACAATTCAGTGGAGTGAAGATGTTGAAGAGCATTTCTTTGAAGTCAAGTAAGTAAATCCCAGGGCCATGACAAATAATATTTTAAAACATCTAACCAAACACACAAAATGACATTTTTCTCGTTCTCATTATTTTGCACAGGGATAAAGACGGCAAAAGAATGATCTTCTATCCGACCTTACAATCGATTCGACGAAGGATAAAATTAGCAGAAGAGCTTGGTTGTGGACTTGCCATCTGGGAGCTTGGTCAAGGATTAGATTACTTTTACGATTTACTTTAAAAATGTAAAAAAATGTCTCAAACGATCATTCAGTTATACATTGTACTTATATATCCCCGAAAAGAAATGCATTTCTATTTATTTGCCAATGTTCAGAATGCGCTGTTAATAAAGTGCATAATTTATTCGAATTAACTGATTCTTAACTACATACATTAATCAAATATATTTATCAACATAGTTGAAATCATGATACTTCTAATAATTTATGCCGAAAAAGACGTCTTATGCAAGTGCAACATTTTAGCCTCACGCCACGCCATACAATAATCTCTAGATTATCCTATCCATTCTACCAAACATAATCTTTTTATCCTGATTGCAAAAGACTCACCTGTGTTTTAAAACCCCTACTATTGTTGAACATGCCCACATCATGGATATATTTTTTTAGCATTTACTCGTCAGTACTCACGCATGAAAACTAACCGCAGCAGCAGCAATCAAGCAACCGCATATACAACTTGTTACTCAGGTATGCCAAATCCTTAGACAATGCTGGTTTGTATAAAGAATGAATAAAAATATATGCAATGTTTATGACGCTTACATATATGGACTGGGGACGCTGCTGCTGTTGAAATTGCTAAGCGTATATAATGTTTGCCATGCATCATGGTTTCTTTCTGGTCTCAAATTGTACAGATTGTTTAGCATATACTCTCATCATCTTCATCTAAATAAAACAATTTTTTTAATACTTTTACCATTTGTGGTGGTTTGTTGAATGAGTAGAGTGGATGATATGATCCTCTATAGAAGCGGCTCTCACACTATCATATATACAATTGATATTTATTTAAAAGTTGTTGATGTACCACTTTGAGATGCAAAAGTGGGTTGGTTTATATATATTTTTTGCTTGCATGCTTAACATAAACATGCTGTTATGTTGATGATTATGAGAAGATTAAAGTGAAGTGGTTTATGTTTATGGAATGGGTTGTTATACTGCTGGATATGATGATATGAGTACTAGCAGACAACTGGTTTAGTTGACGAACTAAATATGCTCGGCAAAATCATCTTCAATACATGCTTGTTACAATAATATAAATAATGATGAAAAAACCTGTGCTCACTACTTGCTACATCATCTGATGAAGTAGCAGTAGTAGTATGGTAACTTTAATGAATGCATTTATTTGTCCTTTTCCTTGTGGATTCTTATCCAGAAATTTGTGGCTTTTCAGATTTTTTTTCTAAATATTATTTTTTTAAATAGCTTTTCCCTTCGCAAGGTTTACTGTAATTAATGTGGGTAGAGAGTTTCCTAGTTTTGAGAATATACCGGAATCAGAGATTACATGTGTTTCACAACATGTTGCATTTATAATGATTCTGGTTAGTTAAGAGTCTTTAGACAAAACTATAGGATACTACTAACTGGGTTTGGCGTTTTGTGTATAAATCTATATTGTTGCTGGTGTAACGTGCGGCGGTTACTAAATAGCTTGTAGTTACGATACGATGTCGATATTTAAATAGGATTAAACATGGATATTCCAGAGTGTAACTCGAAAATTCTCCATTTGGGGGATGTTGTGAGTATCTACTGGGAAGGTCAGAGCTCTGGATTTCTCAGTACTTTGGGGTACGTACATTTTCTTGATTTTGGCTCAAATTTAGACCCGTTTTTACGGAACCGATTCTGGCTAGAAAAAAAAAATGATTCCTACGAAAAGCCTCCCGGCAACGGTTTTTGTACAAGATCATCCAAACCTATCCAACCCTCTTTGCACCCTCTTTCCTGCCTGCTTTCCTTTCATTTCATGCACACGTGAAACCAAATAGGCCTTGGCCTTGAAGAATAGTAACTGGACGTTTGGGATGCTTTCTCAAATGTCCTCCAAATGACCATGCTTGGAAATGTAATCTTTGTTCAATATTGTTTCCAGGTCTGTTGATGATCGGTGTGTGGTATGTCCGTCAATTGGAGACATTGAAAAGCCCCCGAAAAAATTCAGAGGTTGGATTCTTTACTTTAACTTGAATTCTTGCATTATTCAAAACTTAATTTTCATGCAGTTAAATAATTGTCATGTTTGTATTAGACTGTCTCTTCAAACTATGTCCTCCCATGAGATATTCCGCCCAACAGCAATACTGGCATGCTTCAAGGACCAATGTGTCCTCAAGGACACATGAAGAAGCTGTGCTTATCAAAAGTCTTCATGTGAGAAAAAAATATTTGTATGAGTTGACTTATCTTTCTCTTGAGTAAAAAAATTAAACATGATTGTAATTTGTGATGAGTAGCATGCTGCCGAATTGGAAAAAACACAAAATGAGCAGGATTCCAAGAAGAAAATTGGAAATCCTCTCTCGTATGGGAATATAGTTCAGCTATTACACATGAAGTCAAACAAGTACCTTACTGTAAATCGAAGAATACCTGCAAAATCTGATAAGCTTGCTATGAGAGTGTACCTGGATCGAAATGGAAACGAGTATTCGTGGTTTCAAATCACACCATATTTTAAACATAGGGCACAAGGTGAGCTTATAACGACTCATTTTTGAATAGTTCGTACTCAATCAGATTTCTAATTAAACCATTCTAATGTCACACCACAGGGGACCCTGTAGTTGCTTGTGACAAAGTGATACTGACCGCTCCTGGAAGCACTGCTCAATGTCTACATGCTTCAAACGAGTGTCTTAGCAGTGATGATGACCAAATATCATATGAGGTAAGGATGGTCCAAGTCTTGGAACATTTGGAAAGCTTGGATGCAACAAATAATTATTGTTTTAAAAACTATTGATAGGTAAACTTTTCATCAGACAAAAAACCCTGGAGGCTAGTGACGTTTTTGAACTACACCGAAAACATATCCGGGATCCTCAAAGGTGGTGACGTGGTTCGTCTCTTTCATAAAAACGAAGAAAAGTTTCTGACGCTTGACGGTTATGAGAAAAAGCATCATGTATTTCTCCGTAAGACCCAGCGTGCAACCGCAACATCTGCAACGTCAAGTAAAGCATTATGGGAAGTTGAGGTAGCTTAAGTTATCAAAAGTTATGATTGTTTAAAGTTTTTTTTGAGTATATTATTAGTTCGTTTTAAAACATTTATGTTTGTATATAATAAATTGACAGGTTTTGCATCAAGAGCCGTGTCGATCCGGAGCTGGCTATTGGAGTTCTATGTATAGACTGAAGCACATGGCGACACAACTTTATGTATCTTGCGTTATAGACGAAACTGGTAAAACTATGAGATGTATAGTACGTAGGTCGGTATCATGTAGATTTGCGCAATTTTTTTTAAACCTTGACCTTTCAACTTTATAGAGACCACTAGAGAAGGATATATGATTGCTCCATCCGAACACCAGGACAAATCTACGACCCTATTTCTATTTTGTCCCACTGCCGCTGAGACCGACGAGTCCGTTGTACCTGAATCCTCATATATTAGATTACGGCATTTTGCAACGGAAACATGGGTGAGGGCCACTAAAAAGGCCATTGACGAAAAAGATAAGCAGCCAGTCATGATAAAGGTGATTTTTGACATTTATTGGCGATATATACGCTTTACCTTGCAATTCTGTTATATACGTACATATATACTTACACGTGCAAATATGCTTTTACCTGCAGATGGGAAGCGTATCTCATCGACGGGATGAAGATGTATTCCAAGTTGTTCCTGTATCACCGTTGGAAGTGAGAGATCTAGACTTTGTGAATGATGTTTGTGAAGCGCTGAAAGATTTTTTAGAAAAAATGAAGAAACGTGTGCAAAAACTAGATGATAGACGGTCAGTCATAAATATGCCATGTTTATCTTATACAAAAATTAACAACACTTTTAACAATACTTGCCAGTCATTAAATTTTATTTTATGCTCATGCGGTTTACAGAAAAATATGCAACGTTCTCAAGGAGGTCATATTCTTCATAACTGATTCCGACTCTCATCATCATAATGTTGACCCACTCGACTTTCCAGTTGACAATGTTATCAGGGACCGTCAAAAATTGCTTCGGGAGCAGAAATTACTGCAGTTGGTGTTTGATATACTTCAGGTTAGCTTTATGTAACATTTCCCACTTTTTATTTGTAACGTTTTAAAAATTAGCCATCAATACACATTTTTCCATTTTGTTCGTAAAACCAAACAGACGCCGCAGGATGAAACTACCGGGAGTTTATTGCTATACTTCCAAGAGGAAGATGGAACCGTTCAGTCAAAATGGAAGTACATATTCCGTCTTTGTTATCGTGTCTTGTGTCTCAGCCAAGAACAATATAGAAAGAATCAGGTACAGTATAGAACGAAACAACACATTTGGAATAATGACAAAAAATGTAATAAAAATATACATATATAAGTAAAGTATCGTTATTTTAATTTAAATATTTCCTCTTTTAGGAATACATCGCCAAGCGATTTGGGTTTATGCAAAAACAGATCGGATTAGATATTCACGCAGAAGAAACAATCACTGCGTTAGTGCACAACAATCGATCCCTCCTCGACCAACATATTACAGAAAATGAGGTGAACACATTTGTTCGATTATTGAGAACAAATATCAACAAGTGGGATTATAGATTTTTGGACCACTTGTCGGATCTCTGCGTTTCCAACAAATTGGGTATTCCAAGCAAGCAGGAAATAATATGTACGGTTCTCATGGAGAAGGAAAATGTCTCTGCACTTCTCGATATTAGGTATACCAGAACAATTAATGTTGCCAATTAACATCTTGTATCCTCCATGAAGCAATAGTTTTTAGCAAAATGCACTGTATTTTTAGGACTGATGATAGTATTCATGACTGCAATGGATTCAGACATTTCGATTACAACCCGAACACTCTGTCAGGCGAATCACTTTATAGAAATGGAATAAAGGTAATCAAGGAATAATTTCCTGTTGCCAAGATAATGACGCCTGAAGAAATGTTTGATATGACTTTAATAACTGTTTAAATAGCTCAAGAGCATTTTAGAACTTGCTATGAAAGCGAGTCTGGGATTCTGGGAAGACGCCGCTATCCTCAAGTACTTTTGTCATCAGTTGGATTTGTATTCCAATATGTGCTTGGGAAGGCAGAGTCATGCAACCAGTCATCTTAAAGAAAGACTTGACATGAATATTCTCCTAAGGTAAATAACTGTCTAATAGTTTATTTGAGTTTGATTAAGATTAATTGAGATGCTTTATTTTAATCGTATTTTTAAATGATTGTTTACAGTTGTATGGCATCGGAAGATTTACCGTTTGAGTTACGGATATCATGTTGTAGGCTTGCCAGAAATCTACATGTAGATGTTGAGCCGCAAAAGGAAGAAAAAAAGGTGACCTTGAGTCGACTTTGGTGGGAGCCAACCCGTCAACGAATTCAGGAGTAAGTTTTTCACAAAAGTTTGAATGTATTCTTAAAGATTATTTTTTTATAAGAACTAATATTAATTTTTGTTTCTGTTTAATTTAGTTACGATGAGTATCACTTTGGCAGAAACCAGTCACAGTTTCAAATGTTTACTCCTACACTTAGGTTCATTGAAAAGTATCTTGGGGCTGCGGCGAAGAAATCACAGTTTAAAAATATGCTTCAAAATAAACTTTCCGTTGAGGTTGGTAGTATAGAAATTGTGTACTAAATATGTGTAATATGACACGTCGTGATTCCCTTTTAATGGTTACTTTGATTCTAATTATATAGATTTTAAAGCTTGCGAAAGAGTTTGCGCGATTCGGGTTTTATGGAATCGAGGCATTTAACCGGATTAGAAAAATTTTACTAACAATTCTCGCATCATTGTCGAAAGAAGCGTTGGAAAAACCTACACCAAGTAAGTCTATGAATCCAATTGCTGCGAAAAACTTTTAATAGGTATGATGAGCTAATTCATATTTCTGGTTACTAAAACAGTGGTCGCTGTAACGAACGAATTGAAGCGGAGTGCTAGCCCTGCTGAAGAGGAGAATAAGGCCGTTATTTTGGACATGAAAGTGAACATTTTGGAAATTTATGAGGTGAGTCCGGCGTTTATCAGTTTTGTGAGCAGGAGAAGACTTAAACATATTTTACTAATCAAACCATCCATTGTTTAATACAGCATATACATGAAGTTACCTTGGACTTTCGACTAACTCATTTACTGTCATCGTTCAAAGACCACGAAATGAAAGGCAACAAAATTTCAGAAATGGATTTGAACCTTTTTACTCATTATTTTGATAGTGCCGTAGAGATCTGGTACAAAAATGACAATTATATTTCTGGCCTATGATTAGTTAAAATGTGTATTAAAAACTCATGCATCTCATGTTTGTAATTTTCCTTAGCGATGATGACTCCAAAAGTTTCCTTAGACTGCTACTGTACAACGTTACCAGCACTCACTATCCTCTTGTGAAGAGTGCAATCCATTTGCTAATGTCTTTATTTAATCAGCGACAACGATTATTTAAAGCGTTGGAAAAGGTTAGTCACATTTCTAATGGATTTTAAATAGTGTCAAAGGGTTTTCGATTTAACTTTCTGTCCACTATTTGTTGCAGACACAAATTCTAAGTAGCAGACATGACGCTACTGTTCTTGATACGATAAAGGCTGATCTGATAAATATAGCTGAAGCAGTGAAGGAAGTTAAGTCGAAAAAAAAGATTGAAGTGAAACGGAAGCAACTTAAGGAAACAAAAACGCAGGTAAATGCCCAACATTATTCCAACCAGTGGTTTTGATGTGTTGGAAAATGTCATGAACTAATTTACTAAAATTCAGGTACAGTTCCGAAGTACGGATGACGGCATGGAAGACGGCGCAGAAAATTACGCACAGGATGAAGGATCGCCAAACTGTTCCCAGATTCGTGAGGAACAGTCTTCCCCATCTCCTGCCAAGCATCATAGTATTGTTTCCCGTTCCCCGTCTCTAAAATATCCACTGCAAAAGCATTTATCAATGATATCAACGGTTGGTAACAAATTAAGTTGATTTGCTAACTATGGGACTCAAAGTACTATCCTAATTGTTTTATTGGGTATGCACAGGTGCTCCAAAAAATGATAAGACTGTGCATTAATTTACGTTCGGATGGGACTGAAACACCAAATCGGCAAAATCAGCATCTTTTACGGGAACATAAAGTGGAGGAAGTGATTATGGATGTATTTAGACTGTTACGTGATTCCAAGGATGAATCCCACTATGGCCTCATGCAGGAAGTTAGCATGTTTTTTCAAACCTACTGCATGCAAAATGGGGACAATCAGACAATTATGGCCAATTATATAACAGGAGATTCTAAAAACTTTTTAGGGGACGATGATGTAAGTTAGCGGAAGAGCTGTCACACTTCGCTTCACCGGACGACTCGCACTAATTAATTAACAACTTTCTATGTTTTCTTTGTAGCCCTGGGTAGGTGAAGCCAGAGCAATACGAGCCATTTATGAAGATAACATTAGCTTATGTGCCAGCGTGTCAGATCGTCTTATCCAACACTTGGTTCGTCGAGTATTTCCAAAGCATTGGGAGCCTCATCATGACTCCGTCTCTGACTACTTGGTTGCCCTACAGACCATTGTGTGTCCTAAGCAGTGTATCGTTAGGAAAAATCAAGAATCTGTTGTGTACCAGGTAGGCACTTTGATTATGACTTTTATTTTTGAAAAATCCTGATCTGAAAACACTCCTTGTTATTTCTATTACAGCTAGCAATTTATCATGACGAGCTTATTAATTACTTGGGTTTCACCAGCCTGGAGAAAAGTAGAGAGTTTTCTCAAATATTCCGCTTCCCCAACAAGATTGAAGGATTTCGGTAAAAAAGAGTCTTACTTTTGCTACATAAATAGTGCATGATAAATGCAGTCACATTTAAAATATTTATTTGTTTTCTATTTCAGATTTCATATTGAACTGGTTAAGCTTCTCTCTTATTGCACCATTGGCAAAAATGTTTACACCGAGTCCATGTGTCAATCCTTACTTCCGTTGGATCGGATAGTGACTGTGCTTTGCAGTGTGGAGTATCCTGTTGAAGTAAAGCTACATATTTACCATCTTATGGAGCTAAACAAAAGATTATGTCTAACCGTGTCACATTTTACGGATATTTTAGGTGAAAGAGGCTTATGTCATGTTCCTGTACCATGCATTCCTTGTTACTGAGGTGGACGTGAGGAGCGTTTACAGCTCGAATCGACTCTGGATGGTTTTTGATAAGCACTTTCTCCCAGAGATACTAAACATAATTAATGCTCCCGTGGCAGAAGCAGAGGATGACTACAGAAGCCAAAGTTATATCACGGAAGGAATCATACCCATTTTGCAAATATTCTTTGAGAGGATACTTTCCCATACACCGACTTGCATTCTGGTAATTACATTTTGGTAAATAAATGTTTAGGTCTGTATAAAGATTTATGTTTATGGAAATTAATCTATGGATCTTTTTTACTTACTGCAGGGTCATAAAGACTTGTTTATTAACCTTCTAAAGGCCATTTACCGACTGACACATACAAAATGGATTCATCCTACAAAGCTGTACAGTGCGCAAAAGTGTCTAAATATTTTGTACAAAGCGGGTGTGTGAAACGTTGATTTTTTTCGCTTATCAAGAAAGTAATTTTTATTCTGAAATTGTGTAAAATAATATTCTATTTACATTTGCTGTATTTTTAGCATCTACACAACCGATATATTTACCTTCCTATCTGGCCAGGGAAGTGGAGATGAATTCCAAAAAGTTCATTTCTGAAGTGCACCGACGAGCTAGGTGGATATCAATGATGAGCTTGGAGGAATCCAAACCGTTACGAAAAGAGGTAAAGTTAATATTAACTTGTATATGTACCTGAACAAGTGATTTGAATGATTTGTAAATTTATAGACACGCGTGGATTCGAACGAAGTAACTTTAGAAATTCAGCATTTGATAAGAAAAGTGAAACCGGATGTTGAGGACATGATTTGTGGAGAATGCACTGCCCTGACAGACGTTCTTTGTCGAGCGGAAGGTCTATGGCCCCAGAAAACAAATGGATATTCGTTGTGCCAGGATGGGAAACTAATTGAAAAGTAATCCGATTATCAAACGTTCCCAGCTCTATTTACATTATTTTTTTTGCTAACTTTCTTTTTCTTCTTGCGTGTTGGATTCGTGTAGATTTATTTCACATGCTGAAAAATTGGCAGACGAAGGTGCTAGTCAGCTATGTGTACAAATTTTGGGAGTTTTACAGGATCTTTTGGAACGGAGAAAAGTCAGAACTGATAAGGTAAGACATTTCACATAGCAAACTACCCCAACACATTCTTTCTTTTCCTGCCAGGATGAATACTAAACTAGCCATAACTTTAGGGCCGAGAAATCCATGAAGCTCTTTTGGAAAGATATCTTGGAAAGAGTAAACCTACCTCATCCTTCTTTTCACATTTGAGCACAAAAAATAAGGACAGCAGCTCCAACTCATGTAAAGCCTTTACAGATATAATGAAAATTAAAGTTGAGTTGTAGAAAATGCTTATCTCTGTAGTTACGCAAAAAATGACGATTTTTCGAACAGGGGAGGGAAAGCTATCTGGAGAGCCGCACGATATTCTGGATCAACTTGGAGCCTCCCGGCTAGTTGTCATGCTTCTCACCAAAGTTGACAAAGTGCCCGATGTCTTGCAGCAGTCCATTAACCTTGGGATTTCGCTTCTTAGTGGCGAAACTGTTGAACTGCAAAAAAGTTTTTATAAAAATCTTTCATCCTGCTCAAAGAGTCACATTTTTATGAAGGTCTGTTAGAAAACCATATAACGTTATTTATGATTAATTTTTTAGGTTACTTTTAACAATAGAGTATTATCCTTGCAGGTACTTTATGACATTCTGCGAGAAGTTGGCGAGGATTTAAGAAATGAGTCAAAGACAAAAATAAGTGATATGGCCCGAGGCGAATCGAAATCTCATGTTACTCAGAGCACAATCACAAAAATTAATACTGTTGATGGTACGTAATCAAGGTCAGCAATGATAAATAAAAGGGATAAATTGACTTAAAATTAATGTGCTAAAAATATTTTGTACAGACGGCTCAAAAATCCTTCGTGTGTCAAAAGCGATGAATGAGGAAATGAAAGAAGCGACTAATGAAGTATTCCAGGGCTTTAAACGGCTGGAAAATCTGAAAGGTAACTATTAAACAACGTTGATCACATTGATGTATGTATGCCAGTATGAATTCTGACGGTTTGTGTGGGTCTCAGAGAAAGGATTAGCTCCATCCAAGGACAACAATACATGTTCGGATGCTGACAATGAATGGACTAGTGTTGCAACAACTGTTCTAAAAAAGGATGGATACGCCATTCCCAGTATGAAGCATCCAAAGGAAAAGCTTGTGGAAAGTTCTCTCCGATTTTTGCAACTGCTCTGTGAAAATCACAACCTTGAAATGCAGGTTTGTCTCGGTTCACAATAGTCTTACATTTGGTAGTATATTTTATTTCGTTTCTCATTATTTCAAATCCTTTTTTGCAGAGGTATCTTCGCCAACAAGGAAACAAATCCCCATACATGGGATTGAGAAATTCGAAAAAATAAGTAAAATGAATATCAGAAATATGGTAAGCCGCAGATACACATGACTGGACTTAATTGAAGCCAATAATGCAACAATTTGTTAACGTTACTATTCGATGGTATGTTGTAGATTGAAATGATTGGAAAAGCACACAGCTCAGATCGCGATGATTATGTGTATTTGATGAGAGGTAACACTGTTGCAGCGAAGCAGGTATTGATGTGCCCTCATAGTTTAATTAAAACGTGATACATGAAAGAGTTTTTTATACAATCTTCTGTCTCTATCCAGGTTGGACACGCTTTGTATATCCTTTGTCATCAACTTGGACAACATGACAAAGCAGTACAAATGGAGCTGGATCGGGCAATAAGTAAAAAGAGTCTCTACGCGGATGCAATAAAGTATTACAGCGACAGAACTGCTCAAATTGAGGTGAAAATATCATGCATTTGTTTTGTTTGACCGTTATAGTTGAGTGCACGTCAAAATTGTTTTGCTCATTAGCAAAAAAGTTATTAACAAAACTGTTTCAAATGTGTAGATTGTCAGAGAAGGCGACGACAAGGAATATTTGGAAACGGTTGTTTTTCAGATACCTCCAGTCTGCTCTTACCTCACAAAAGATACAAAAGAGCGAGTTTTCCGGACAACGGAAGGAGATGAGAAAGGATCAAAAGTGACAAACTTTTTTGAGCAACGAGACTCCCTCATGTACGAAATGGAATGGCAACAGAAATTACGAGGTACGACATAATGGCATGAAAGTCCCTAATGACTGCTCGCTCTAAATGTAAATAATTTACGTAAAACCCTTGTTGAACTTTTCAGATAAACCAATGTTATTTAGCTGTAGTTTATACGAATCCTTTCTTGGAAATCTATTTTTCAATATAATACTGATGATCAATATTGTCGTGGCTCTTGGTTACCCTGAGTTTGGTAAGTAAGAATGAGTAAACTGAAAATCCCACTGGTTCCATTGAAAATTTAGTGCACTTCAATACAAAGTAATATGATGGAATCAATTAATTAGCAGTTACGCTTCGAGATTAATTTGAGTACAATGTTTCCATATACCATGTAATTTTGTAGAAAATGTGGCCCATTGGGATACAATCATGGGCTTACTACTGTTCGTATGCGGACGAATGCAACTTCAGAAACCTGATGTGGCTAGTTTGCAGGCAAACATTTCACTAATTATTTTGATAGTAGTTGCTTTGGCTGGACCAACAAGGACAATTTATATTTTAGGATTCCTCGCTGTAAGTTGGACAATTCATTTGTAATAGAAATCCATGTCTATCACGTGTCTCAGGAAAATATTGCAACGCTATTGTCATATTCCTTTTTTAATGTGTTAAAAATGCAATTAAATGTTATACTTTTGTAGATGGTTTCAAAATTTCTGCACATAGTGTCACATCAGTGTAAGAGCGGAATGTTCCTTAGACCAAAGCGTGAGCTAGTAATGGATGGAGAGTTCGTTTACCACATGCTTTTTGGCCTATTTTGTTTACTTGGCCTTGCGATACATCCTTTCTTCTACTCTGTTCTGGTAAACTTTGACATAGAAACTTTTGCACAGTTAAGAATAATAACTCACTTCTGAGTTGATTTAGAGGTTGGTTATTCGCAATATTTTATTTTGTTTCATGATTTAGTTGTTTGATGTTGCCTACCGGGAAGAAACGCTGCTCAATGTAATCCGCTCCGTAACTCGAAACGGTCGATCAATTATATTCACAGCCATCCTTGGAATCATTCTCGTCTACATATTTTCCATCTTTGGTTTTGTATTTTTTCGAGAAGATTTCGTCGTGGATGTAAATCCTCTTCAAGCTCAAGGTAACACTGTTATTGGGATCGATGTATTCCTTTCTCTTCTTTCACTTGATTACAATGCATTACGATATTGTATTTTGTATGCCGTATTGCATGTTACTTGAATTACTGGGTATTTTGGAAAGTCCCTAAACTCCCATTCTTATTCCCCTGAACAGACATTTCAAATATATCAGATAATGCAGTAGCATTCGGAAATGACAAAAGTGGCCTGGCTATTCCGGACATAGAGGAACAGAAAGAAAATGTCTGTGAGACATTATTAATGTGCATTGTTACAACACTTAATCAAGGGCTGAGGAATGGAGGTGGAATTGGGGATGTTCTAAGAGCACCAAGCAAAGAGGTAAGAAAGTCAATGTTAGAGCAGCTTACTGTCATTCACAGCTTATATTCCGTTTCAGCTGGACATTTTCTCCAGTACCTACCAAAATGGAGGAAATTATCATAGAGCGTACACAACAATGAAATAAAGCAAATTAAATAGTTGCATTTGTTTGTACCAAACTTCATGCATATTGAAAACTAAATACATGATGTTTGTGAAGAATAAGGCAAATGGTTGGAATACTTTATAGGATAAATGAAACATGATAACATTCACGTATATAGTAACCCAAGTAATAGTTGAGTAAATTAGCAAATTCTTCTTTAAATATTTTCTTTTAATAAAAACCCTGCCTGGTTCTGTGAATGTAACCGTCACATATCGTCCTTCCTTTCAGTGTGGGAATAACGAATGTTTTCGTTTAAATGAATTTTTATACAATATTCGCTAAGCTTTCCTTTTATTGTATTTTTACACCTGATAATGAGGCTTTCAATCCTATTATTTGAGTTGAAAAAACACAGCAGAAACTCAGAAAGTCATCATGATTGCCACTATATGACGCCTACAGAACACCTACATATAAACGTCAATATATGTAATTTCTTCATTCTTTGTAAACATAAATGCATGAAACAAAGAAACGATCCGTTCGGAAGGTAAATTGACAAACGTGCAGAGTACAAATTTACCTCACCACTACCTCCACCCAATTCCAAACGCATTGTATATTGGTGGATGGAAAGTTTCTATTCCCATGATGGTCCTTCATTTCCTGGACACTGTGAAACTTTGAGTTTTTTTTTCGTTATCCTGTAATTGGCCAATGGAATGGTGCCATTGACAACGAGAAAATTCCTATAAAATGAAAGTCAAATATGTGGTTGATGATAATAACGACAAATGATGATGATGTTTATACAATTTATTGTGATTAGTTTGATTCGGTGGCTTTGTCATCTCCTAACTTGTCCGTTTTACTTCATTTTCAACAGGAAAGCCGTTACACTTTTCGTGTCCTCTATGATCTTCTCTTCTACTTTGTTGTCATTGTTATCTTACTGAATCTCATTTTTGGAGTCATTATCGACACTTTTGCCGATTTGAGAACAGAGAAGCAACACCAGGAAGAAGTCCTTCGCAATACGTGCTTCATATGCGGTTAGTACATTTTCCTTCGTTATTGCCCTTATAAAATCACTAATATTACCATCAATTTGCCATGATGTAAGTTTATCAATGGACTCAGATTCAACTCGCAAACATGGCCATAAACCGATATGGTGACTATGAATGATATCCAGTGCAATGTTGACTCATGTGTCGTGCTTTTGGCACATACAAACTAATGATGACGCAAATGTGGCTAATGTTTAGTATTTTTTGCATGACTGCAGGTCTCAATCGATCCGCTTTTGACAACAAGTCTGTGACTTTTGAGCATCATACCAAACGGGAACACAATATGTGGAACTACATTTACTTCTTTGTTCTGCTAAAATTGAAAGAGCCCACGGAATATACAGGCGCTGAATGTTACGTCAGTAAATGTCTCAAGGTAAGCTATTGTACTTTTTTCTCCTTGCGTAATACATATTCCTTCTATAGGGATGCAAATTTTCCTTGTATACCTATTGAATAATGTAACTGTAATTGCATTGTACAGGAAAGGAAACTAGATTGGTTCCCAAGATTACGAACTGCTGCATTGAACACGGATGATCAGGATTCAAGTGCATTCGAAATCAAAAAGTTGTCATCCCTCCTTGAAGATACTAAATATGATTTGAAGACGGTTTGTGGAGACCTTAAGCATTTAGAGCGTCAGGTAATATTGAAATCATATAAAAATATTGTATGAAAAACCAATGCAAATTATTTAATTTTAATTTGTCATATTTTGTTTGCCGTATGCTTAGGTGAAGCAAAAGAATATGAAAAAGCTTCGAGGAACACTGACAAGAAATCTATCGGCATCCAATACAATTATGTCATCTAATTAATTTTGTACGTAGTTAGTTTGGTGAAATTATATGTGACAAATTTTTATCCAGCCCTGGTCTTTTGTTTGGAAATCTTTCAACTATATTCATTCATTCCAGTTTATAATGCTTCGGTCACTAAATCGAACAGCATGCATTTCATAAAGATTTGAATTTCAAATGTCTAATTTGTATATTGAAAAGAATATTTTATTTATTAAAAGAATGAATTACATTAATACACTGTTTATCGCCGGATTTTATTTTGTATATATACATAACAATAAGATAAATGGTGTTACGATTACTATACATTAAAAATAAACATTTGGAACTTAAAAACTCTCTTCAAGTTTTCTCAAAGTCATCATCACTATCACAAAAGTTCTAAATGAGAGCATATACAAAATCCGTTACATGACTGAGGCAAACTGAGATCATACTATTTTTTTATTTACCATTCGTATTACAAAATAAAATGCACCACGCACGTATCAGTGGGGGACCTTAACTACACCCAGGACAGAAATTAATAACTAATTCTTATCTAATTACTGGGACAGTGCAGCGAAACTTGAACCAAGTAGTGCCAACGGATATTATCGATATCCTTTTGTAAGAAGAGTTCGTAACCCTGGTATTCCGTTTCTTTAGATGTGATTTTAAGAGTTAATCAATTTACACGCGTAGACATACATATTTATAGGTTTTTTGCTTTACTAACAGGGATTTCTGATACCAATATAATATGCAGCGTGGGTACTTCAAGGTCAGTATTCTGCAAGTAGACATTGTAATTGATTACAGTTAGCTTGGGTTCCAATGCCGAGGTAGCCAGTATACAGTCACCATATAGCTTAATTAATATTAAAATACTGTCGACTCAGGTAAATCTTTACACCACAGACAAATTTTAACTTTTGGAGCTATATAAAGCGCTTACTTTTACTTTCACCTTCTTCTTAAGCATGCTTTCAAGGATGATGACTCTATATAACCTACACCTATAGATATAAATATTCAAATATTGTATACACCTATGTTGTAAATTTATATAAATGTGAAATGTTTTGGATACGGTAAAAATTATCTTATGAATTATTGATATTGTATTTTATGCTACCCTCAGGTTCACACGATAAAACTCTAAAATATATCGATTCTTGTAGATTTCAAATTGTGGCTTACAATGATTAGGACAGCATATACTTATCCATAAGGGGTTCTTGACCGTTGCATTTCTGACTAGATTAACTCGTACCTACAAACTAACATTGCAAACGTATAGTACTTATCTATGCTTCCAAAAGACCGTGATGCGCAAGTTCCATCAAGATTATCATCTAAAAATACATATCATCATTTCAATTGCCTTGAAGATAACTTTTTACAAAAATATCCGTCATTTTGTACAATACATATAAATTTACGAATTCGCGAGAGGAGCAAAATAACTAATATATTAACATTGTAACTTTTCTCAACTGACCAGAAATATAAATATAAATCAACAAATCCATATTACAACAGAGCTCTAATAGCAAACTGTAAAAAATATGGTGTTCAAAACTGTTAAAATTGGACACATGGCATGGTAGATATGTACTAACAATGTTCATGGATACTTCTCGGTAGAAGTTTATGGAAGGTGATAATAATCATAACATCTTAAATTCTAAATAGAACAATATGAGAATTCAAACTGTGAATAGTACTACATAGAGCTACGGATAGTAAATTTAGAAGCTGTTAACATAAAAACATAAAAACAACGGAGTCGTTAGTTAGTGTGACCTTCCATATTATCCCTAATCCTGCCCATTCATTTTTACCACACAAGCCAATTAGTCCAACATGTAACAATGTAGCGGAAGTAATAGATGAAAAGAGTTGCGAATAAAATCATGCACCGAAAACTCGGTTTTCATTTTGTATAAGAATCTGCAATAAAGAAAGTCCCAGTTAAAAACCATAAGAGAAAAGCCCATGCATTTGGAAACTCATTGTCTTAATGAAATTGATGGATAAACCGACGGATGGGCAGACAGACAACGGGATAATGATTAAAAGCTATATAATATTTGAAGGTATATGCTTACCTAGGTAATGTAAGATGATAAGCGATACGAGCCCAGCCACATTATCGCTGTGCAGATGTGGATTTAGTTTCTCCCAGTTTCAGTTTTCATATTCCGTAGAAGCCCCGAGTTGCACACTGTTGTAATGATAAAGGAAAGCCGGCGAGTCATCCTTCCATATTTTATATATTTGGTCGATCGTCTTATATTTTACAGGATACAATATGAAATGCAATTTTTTACAGCAGTAATAACCATTCACATATCCACACTTCAGCAGGCAATCACATTATTCGGCAGGTGTGACACAAATTGTCATGATATTGTTGGACGGAGAATGGGAATAATGGTGATTCAGTGTCGTGCTACACTTTGTATCAATAGATTCCTTCGAAGTGGTGGCTTGTAACTTTCTAGCTCGTTTCCACTTAGATTCATCATCACAACCCATCAGCCAGAAAGTATTTGTCACACCTTTGCCCTTGAGTAATACCTAAAAAAAGAAATCAGTGTGAAAACAGCATTCTTCTTATCCTGGACGGAACGGGATTTTATTGCAAACATTACTTTTTTCTTGCTTTATATACAATTTTTTTATATTTATACGGAAAGCCGTCATTCCGCTTTTTTAATGCACCGGAGAAATCCGGGCTTGCATTCCATGAACACCCTGGGCTCCGCAAAAACCAAGATTCTTTTTTTTCATTTGCAGACAGGAAGGAAGGAAACTACATGCATGAATCTTTCCAGTCGATCTATTTCACTGCTGAATTTAAGCTGTTCACGGATCAACATCAGTTTCCGTGCAACTCGCCGTGTACCTACATATTATTTCAGTTCAGTCTGTCTTTCTACCGTATCTATTCTTTTGGGGCAGTCTCTTTATATTTTCTAAAATGTCAGCCATGATAAATTTACGATTGTGCACTTAATTTTTCATGTTCATGAGAGTACTCTGTTAAATTCATTACAAATTACGTGACAAGATGACGACATTAGGATACATTTTAGCAAAATGTGTTTTTAAAGAAGTAGACAAAATTTTATGTAACAATGAAGCATTACTGGAAATGTAAGTTATGTAATTCAAATATAATATTTAAAATATGGCGGATGGAAGTACATAAATGTCTCATGAAATATCTAACACGGAATTTTCGTTGGGTCCGGATATGCATGGAAACATCAGTCATTGGCTTTATCCTCTTATCCCAAGTTAAAGAAGTGCATAATAAATATTTTACAAAATTCCCATTTTTATCATTCCTTCAGAAAAAATAATTCATAAAAATTGCTTGCATAATATAATGAATGTGCTGGATTATTGCTTGCTACTTTACAACTAAAAGCTCATCTTTCATTTTTGTCAGAGTAATACATTATTTCTTTTGAATTACTCTATGAAAATAGTGCACAGTTTAGTTATGTGATGTCTCATGATAAAAAATTCAATCCACAGGTGTGTAAGTAAAAACTATGTGGGTGGTATAGCTACGCCTTGGTTTTATTACTTATGCTAACACAAACTCCAAAAGGAAGATAATGTACGTGACTATTATTAAACGATGATGTAGTAGGTGTTGATATTTAATAATATCCTTTTGTTTTTAAAGTAGCTTATTTATTTCTCAAAAGTTGCATCACTCCTCCCACCTGCAGAGACATTTTATGGCTTTGCTGCTACTTTTGTCTAATGAAATGATTTGGAGAGTATAATAAACAAAGGGAAATGTCTTGTTGTCTCTCTGCTACCATTACAATGATCATGATGATATAATATTAGGACTACCATATATAGTATCGCACAGCGAAAAGAGCCTAGATTTTGGGTACTTGTAGTAAGTCATAGTCAAGCAGTGAGTAAAAGTGACATTACGCTCTTCTTGCACGTATGACACACTTTGTACTTGCATTACATTTTTATAAGACTATAAATAGATATGTATTTTTTGCTACTTTCTTTTTACGTCCGGGGTTTTTTTCTAAAGTAAAAATATCTCATGCCAGACCAACCGGACTAATGCTCCAGAACTAACTGTTATTATAAGTGAGCATATTCACGTGTTGGGTGTAAACCCAAGCACGCACACAAAACGCGTCGTTAGCCAGGCGTGAGCATGCACTTTAAATACCAAAGTCATAATATGCGGATAGAGTCCCACCACCTTGCCGACTTTGTTTCTTTGTTTCCTTCTTTGGTGAGAGTATAGAAAATGCCAGGAAGAGTGTAATAATAGTAATATGACAAGATTTGAGTAAGAGACATGAAATGACTGACACAATTTCCCATTGTGTACTTTCACTTGCATGCATGGTCGTGTACATTGTCTGTGTGCATTCACTAACTACACCCATTGTCACACTTGCTTGGAGAAAGGGATCCTCTCACTCAACCAACTTGCACTAACAAGCATTATATATTATTGACGAAGAGGATGCATTTATTGCATGACAGCCTATTCAGAACAACGGGATATTATGAAAGAGTAGTGGAAGTGATGAAAGCACATTGTTCATTATTGTTGCCAATTTTCGTTTGGCTGGAGTAGCAATACAATTTTGCAGCATACGCTTCAAAAAGTTGATGAGTCTTTTTCTCTGCTTTCTCCCGATAATATCTCTGTGCAATAATAGGAGTAGTATTAGCAAGACTTATTTTATTCTTCGTCATTATCACCATACTCACCTCGCCTCTTGGAACCAAGTGAAAGCCACCAGCAGCTTCCAGTCCCTCTGCCGTTTTCTCTGTTATGTGAATTCGGAGTGCTGGAACAATAATAAAATTAGTTGGATGTTACTGACTTTGAAAGAAATTGTGAAGGGAAAAAGGAGCTTAGCATGGAAGGGACACTTGTGTAATACGCTTAGTGAACAAGGGAAAAAGCTTTATAATAAGTAGAACGATAGCATTTCATTCATCGTCATGCTACATCACCTATACCGGCATTTAGACTAATAAATATATTCATTCCTCTACATGCACATCAATATACAGAAATAATAATAATAATAATAAGATACATTTCCCACAACCAAATCACACATCCTTTCACTGATTGCTAGATAAAATGAATTTATACTAGGACTGTCGTAGCAGTAGAGTAGAAGCGGCACAATATTATTTTATAAGCTCGTTCAACCAAACTGGTGTACTCCATTTGTCTTGGTGAAAGGAGAGAATAATGATATCCGAGTAGGTATGTACTTATTTATATTCTTTCATAATGTTTCTCTAAAAGGATCTCTTGTATTTATTGGGAAGAGAAAGGAACAGTCAAAATGACTTTCCCCTCTGCATTATTATTTGTGGAAATTAAATAATTTCGACAAATTTCTCTTGTAAATACACTTGTTGAGCCAAGTCCATACAATTAAGAATATTGCGGGATGTCTTTCAAGGATTATTTATGCTTGAAATGTTGACGGGTGTTATCAGTACCTATAAGACAAGTGATTATGTCTTTGAACTGTTGATATAGGTATTTGATAAGGAAATTAGATAATGTTTTCCATAAAACGTGTAATGATAATGTTGTTGTTTTTGTTTTTGAAAGCCGATATGAAATTACTATACGAACGTTGCATAAAGCGGTATTATATTACATGTTGGATATGATGCTAAATATACCGCCGTCAACTTTAGCAATTCTGATGTAATGCCTGAATCAGTTTGTTGTTATGAATTCCGTTTTTAAGCGTGACTTGAAATCCTGAATATGCGAGAGATTTATTTGGAAATCTGGAGTACAAAAGAGAAAATTATTATAGACCTTTGTTAGGTTTTCGCAAAATCGCATTTATAATTAATCCTTCCTCCATTGATTGTCACAAACGATATACCGATTCCAAAAATAGGAGCCGTCATTGTTTTCAACTACTTTTATCTATGAAATACTCTTGAAACCCCATACGAATTTAAATGAGTAATGCGTGTACATGTAACTATGCCAAGAAAAGAAAATATTTGGAAGAACAAAAACCAACTACGCGTAATATTGGTATTCCACTACTGATTGAAAATGTGGTTTCCTGAAAACTGTAATAAATAAAATCACATATGGCGAACGACAACGGAGATTGTCAAAAGATTAAGAATGCTTGGTAGTGGCAGTTCTTTCACTTTCTTTTTCCTTTTTTTTTGTCAAAAGACATGGTCTATTGTATCAAGTTAAATGGAAAGATGAAAAGGAAATGAGTCGAGATAAAGTCTATTTCAACATGATGATGACGTATTCACATTATGTATTTACACGAAACTTGTATTGAATTCTTGTTCGAACATATCATGTCTCTCTATATGCAAAGTTCCTTAACTTTATAACCGAATGGAGTAAAAATGATATAATATCCTCTCTCTCTCTCTTGAATGGGTTGCATGCAACAATGACAAAATGGAGACATTGCGATAAAGGCTGCAGGAAGGCCTAAAAGTGGTTTAGGACGAGGTTCCGTGTTCCCACATCTTTAGTATGCCTTTGTCCAAAAAAATACCATGTCCTCTTTGTAACGTGCCATATTTTAGTACGTTCAATTTTTCGAGGATAATATGGATATTATCACGGGAAGCCTTTATGCCCACGGCACTTGGTAGTTCTCTTTCTGGTAAATACCGTTTTTTCGTAGAATATTTTTTTCTCTAAAGAAAAGAACAGGAATAGCGGAGAAAGCTTCACTTCCATCCGCCAAGCTTTGTACTATTGTGTAACCCGGGTAGTAGATGATGATGTGCCACCACTGCCGCCGCCGCCACCATCGTGGCAAACTTTAGCATTGTGCATACTTTTAGCATATTTTTTCCACATTTCTATTTAACTACCATTACTCACTCCAGAATTCATGGCTTTTCGTTTGCAATCAGGAAAATGTGAATTAGAATGATATTATTGTACTTCTAGTGGTTCTACAGAGTACCCAGAGAGAAGGAAAGAGAAAGATGAATTCCTAGAAGAAAAATGAGTAAAAACGCACTGACTATACATGAGGAGAATGAGTGCGAATGAGAGAAAAAAGTACCACTCTTCAAGTGGATGCTATGACGGAATGGAAAATGGAGGAAATGGAATGACAACGAACAGTCAGGGATTTCTGATCTTGTTCATCTTCTTGTTGCATATTTTTTTTCTGGTCGACTTTTCGCAAAGTGATGCTCGCTGGCTGTGTGTTGGAGATGCTTTTGTATGAAGTAAGTAGTTGTACTAAACTATAAGTAGGCAGTAGTAGGCACACGAATTCTCCTTCATTCATGAATAATGTACGAGGAAAAAGAATTGGAGAAAACTTACAGGAGGAGAAGGATAAAGATAAAAAAAGTGAAGGTAAGTACAAGAGGTACGGCAAAGTAAGAAAGAAGTAGCTGAAGAAAGCTAAATAAAAAGAAGTATGAAAGTTACAGAGTCCACAGATAGGTAGATGGAAAACCAAGTTCTATGTCTCTGTTTCTTTTTTTTACGTTGCTCGAATAGAATGCTCAGGCTACCACTAGTAAAGTGATGAACCCGACATGATGGTCGCGGTGATCTTCAATTTGTCAGGTGCTGAGCTTTATCCAAGATAAAATATACGTGTACCCTGCGTACAC
>JAHZMV010003705.1:0-10914 GCA_027743765.1 Coecobrya sp. COE2
CCACCTTCTTCAAGTAGCTTTTATCTAGCTTCTCCAGCCGCTCCACTCGCCAGACCTATTCTCCTTCTCCTTGAGCTAGCAACTCAAGACAATCTCTCTGTTAATACTTTATTCTACTTGTAATAAATTGTACACTTTCAATAGGCAAACTACCTACGCAAAGTCTAACTGACGGTCACATTATTATATGCACCTAACTAAACCTTATGCTGCATTTCATTAAACACCACACATATAAATCCTCGCTGTCATTTTATGGTGTTAATATTTTATGTATTGCCATATCATTTATATCTATCCAGCAAGTTTGATTAAATGATATGAATTATTTAATATCAAGAATGACATATACTTGCTCTTTGCCTGTACAATAAAAATTCTATATGTGTACACCTGGTTAAATGAATACAATATTGTCGTTAAGGAGATATACCTTAATCGTACCTTTGAGGGCTATGCTTATATCTTTTTCTATTTTCCATTCTGGTCTCTACAGGAAAAGGTTGAACAATGTTTAAAATTCGCAAAACGATGAAATTTCCTATTCTACAGCACTTACAACAACCGCAAAGCTGAACAAATTCTTCAAATTGAATTGAATCCTGTGTAATGATATTTTATGGTATTGCAGGTAATACTAGCCCGTTAAGTTGGAGTTTTTAAAAAAAATTGTGAAATATTTTACAGTATGCTTATGTCACAAACGATAAAATAGTTCAAGAGTTATCCTAACAAGTTTCTTTTATTTGACATGTAGCGCCGCTGATGGAACTTATTTAATCTCAAGTAATTACATAATACATACATACAACTCAATGATGATTTTAGCTCTCATATTTTATTCCAGTACCGTTTTTCATTCTACTCTTTACAGTAAAGCACCAATAACGTACCCTGTCCAAAAAATCATGCCGAACATTTTTTTGAAGGTAGGTATAAAATGTTAGCAAAGTCAAATATTGTAAATTATGATCTATAATTAATGCGGAAACACAAGCTATTGTAATGTATACGGAGCAGACTGAATTGTGGAAAGACAATTATAAAAGTTCATTAATTTTGTGGATAATTTGCATACGTAATTATTCTAACGCGACATCTATCTTCTTAATTCACAGTATTGGCAGGAGTTCTGGACAGATCCGGTGTTCCATACGCAGCCCGTTTTGACTTGCATGCGATTTTACCAAAATATTCTGAACGCAAAAAATATTTATTTATAAGCTAATACTATATAAGTGTAACGGATTTTATATTTGTAATAAAGAAATATTGTTAAACTTACTTCCAAATTTTGGGTACTTTTTGTTAATCAAAGTAGCATTCTTTTCATTAAATCCAAAAATGAACAAACCAGGAAAGAAAGGCATGAAATGGAGCATTCGAAAGCATATCGCTGTAGTGCTGAGTGGCGCCTTACTAAAGAAAAAGTAGTCAATTGGTATGGACAGTGACGCTACTCCCATAACAATGACAAGTTTCAGGACCAAGGAAACTCTAAAAGATAAAAATTATAAAATTATTTATTAGTTACTTTACTTCTCGATTTCTACTATATTGATTGTATAGGTGGCTACATACGATCTCCAAGTACTCTTCATGTTTTTTGACAATTTTCTTGCTTTTCTTAGACCACGCTTATGTTTCCAAATTAGAAATGTTGTGAAGAAGAAGAAAATTATGTTGATAATGAACATAATGCCTTGAACTTGAAATCCAAGCCCTCTAATTGGCGAACAACATCTTTCCTGTGCTAACGCATATACACCTTCCAAGGTTTCCGCATCTTTTACACTACTCAAAAAATTAATGGAGGTTTTGTTAGATTTATTCAAAGAAATCAAAGTCTCTGTATGGTTTCCTTAAACTTCAAATTACCCTTTTAGATGAGCAAAGTAAAACGACACGCCTACTATACAAAGTGGAAGAAACCAAGAAAATAACAGGTAACCAATTAGTCTATATTTGTTCCAAGAAATTCCGTTAGTGTTTTGTTGTAAATTCCTAAAAATCGGAATAATTTAGTTACAATAGCTAGGCATTAAAATATAGATTTCAACATGGAGAGTATTATATTTACCAAAACATGTAGAATAAGTCAAAGCTCATAACGATTGCTGATGTGCTCAGTGACACGTAAAAGTACTGGGCAATGGCCGCTATAGATAAAACATATATTTATCAATGCAGATAACCTATAATATGTAGCCATAAATTTAGATTTTTTTGGGTCCACCTTCTATCACACAGGAGGTTGTTGATTCCAGGATAAATGTATTAAGAGTTGTTAGTTGTCTTATTCCTTCCGTGAAATTAACAAGAAATATTGCCAGAAAAATATTAAACTGCGTCCATCCCGATAGATTTTGTAGCTCCCATACAGACGCATAAATAATAATAAGAATAAACATAACTCCGGCAGATAAAATGCACATCCATCCCAATACTCGTCGTTGTAGTAGCTAGAAACGAATTTTTATTTTAGTGTTAGCTTCAGCGTTAAAATCGAGACAGCATGTATTTTTATTTTAGCATGTATGATTACATATTCTTGAAAGTGATCAATGCTGCAGTAAAGAAGAATTTGGTTTCTGTGATAGATTGCATGTGAATTTATTTTCAGGTTGCTATGTGAAATATTGTCAATGTCAAAAACCTCGTCTAAACAATATTCATTGTTTTCGGGTGGCAACCACACTGGCTCAAACCAGTACGTTAACCCAATCATGACAGTTCCTTTTCCCAAAGTCTTAAACCTTATTGATAATAATAATAATTGCAATTAAAGCATAATATCATGACGCATTTCGTTGCCTTATTGCAACTTTTAATTTAGCTTGAGGGAAGTACTTAAATTGCACCAACCAGATATCTTTCGAATTTACCAATGAATGTGGCAATCCGGTACAATGAGGAAACCCATACGTTATATTCAGGTTTGAATACATTTCAGTCAAATGATTGTGCTCTGAAAACTTCTTGTATTGTGTGGTGAATACTGCTGGCTGCCATTCTGGATTCAAAAAATAATTAGTGCATAATCTTACCACAACACGACTAATTTTAATCAATAGCAAATACCATGACAGGATATTAAGTCATTCCCAGTATACTTTTGCGTTTTAACTTTACCTGTGGCGTTAGGCGCTGCGACGCATTTGAATTTATCCTTTACTGACTTACTGCTCTTTGTCAATATGGTGCCAATTGGGCAACATTTTTTCAAAGATGGAATCGACGATTTTGTAAATGTGGTTCGATTCTCATGAACATCCTGATGATGCTTTTTATCTTGTTCGAGGATAATACAGGCTGCTATTTTTACTATTATTTCCGGGTCTTTTTGGCGATTTTGTAAATTAGCGTTACTGCTAGTATTGGATGATAATGTATTTTGTGCTTGTATGACATTTTTAATGCAGTAAGTGTCAGGTCCAAATGTTTTTGATAAAGAGTGCAGTGGTAATTCTCCAGTACGTTTGACGGCATGAATGAACTCATCTTTGCCGATGTATCGATAGACCAGTTGGTTATTTGAACATCTCAGATTTGAGTAAATTCTGAATCAATAATTGTTACATTTAAATGAATTATTGCATTCCAATATTACTATATGATTACTGCAAGATATCATAAATAAAGATAAATTTACTTCACTTACTGAGTTGTGTTTCCAGTGTTAGTTGGTATTGTATTCTCAATTCCTGCATCATTTTCATTGACCGTGTTCCCAGTATAATATATACACTTCAGTTTCTCTATAATTTTGTTTAAACTATGATTGGCGCTGGATGAAATATTCATTTCCGGATCCACATAATGCAAGTTTGCGTTTGCAGTGTACGTTGTTAGAAAAACTAAATATGCACTAAAAACGTTCATTTCTTCGCAAATCATTTTTAAATAATTTATTGGAGTTGTTCACAATCGAACTGAACGCATTGGGGTTAAGTTTAGTTTTTTTTAGATAAGTGGACTGTCCTACAACAATGTCAGTTTTTGAATACTTAAAGCAAATTTCGCATTAACTTGTTTCATAGAGATGCTGGAGTATATCTTTTAGATAAATTGAATATGTTTATTAGAAACCTATTAAAAGAACGCACCAACCAACAGACACTAACCCGCTTGGTGTACTGACGTTGTACATGATACAAATATTGTTACCATTAATTTCTTTGCGCTATGTCGTTGAACTTGTTCACTAGCCGAAATTAAAGCCCATGAACTGTGGTTAACGTTTTTGCTAAACAAAGCGGTTAAAATATATGCATACAAGTATCAAGCGAATAGTAATTATCTTCGATCTTTGTATGTATAATCACCACGCTGTATGACCATCACTAATACTCCGTAGTAAAAACCGATATTGTCGTCAATATAGCAGTGAGTTGGTGTAATATTCATAGGCTGCTTGGAGGAAACTATTCATGCCTCGATATTGTATCCGCGTGACAACATTTCAATGACAGTCGGTAAATGTAAACGGAACGAAACCGTAGATGTTTCCTCTAGTTTTGTGAATACAAATAGGGATTTATGCACATATTTTATTAATTTTAATTATCATGCTTATTTGAGTTAATTTTCATATAATTTCTCATTGAATTTTGTCATGGACTAAATTTAGAATAGGCTGAAACGGGTAGAGTTTAAACACAATATTTTATAAATTTCCAAAAACTTAATTTTAAGTAGAAAATTGTGACAATGACCATGTCATTCTGTAATGGTTGGCAATTAGATCATGGATTGTTAAGGAAGATAATTTATAGTGAATGTTTAAAAGTTTGCTTTAAACAACTGTTTGTTCATCCAACCCATCACTACTCCAGTAAATCCGTAGAAAACTTTGATGAAGTTGAAATATTCATTAACAAATTAAATACTTATTCCAGGATAATATGGCAATATAATTTGAACACTTACAAAGCTGACTAAATTATTGTCGTATTGGTGTAAACAATCATGGATTTTATTGTTGCATTTGCAAAATCATCATATTGTAAAATCAAATTTAGTTTTTGTCTTACTTAATTGTAACCAGATCCCTTGAAGGATGGGGTGTTCCACTTACAGTCACGCTTGATTTGCATGCCAGTTTCCCAAAGTATTCTGAATAGGCAAAAAATTATTTTAGCTAACTAAAACCCCGAACCGATTCTGTATTCTAGGTAACAAATTATGACTAAACTTACTTCCAAATTTTGGATACTTTTTATTAATTAAAGCCACATTCTTTACACTAAATCCAAAGATGAACAAACTAGGAAAGAAAGGAAAGAAATGAAGCATTCGGAAGCAAATCGCAATAGTGCTGAGCGGCGTTTTACTGAAGAAAAAATAATCAATTGGTATGGATAACGACGCTACTCCCATTACTATAACAAGTTTGAGGACCAAGAAAACTCTACAAGATAAAAAAAATAAGTCGGTAATATTTAAATAATTTCTTTACTTCAATAATATTTCAATCTAAGCTACATACGATCTCCAAGTGCGCTTCATGTTTCTAGACATCTTTCTTGCTTTATTAAGACCACGCTTGTGCTTCCAAATTAGGAACGTTGTAATGATGAAGAATATTATATTTAAAATGAACATGATTCCTTGTATTTGAAATCCTAGATGTCTAATTGGCGAGCAGCATCGTTCGTGTGCAAATGCGTATATACCATCCAATTTTTCTGCATCTTTTACTCTATTCAAAGAGAAAGATATTTAGGTTTTGTTTTTTACAGAGCAATAAAACAATCAGTGTATTTTTTAAATTCTAATTACGCTTTACGATGTGCAAAGTAAAATGAAATGCACACAACAAAAAACGGAAGAAGCCAAGAAAATAGTAAATAACCAATCAGTCTATTTTTGTTCCAAGAAACTGTTTTAGGATTTCCTTCTAAATTCCTGAAAATAAAAAGTTTCACAATAATTTCTTTGCCTGTAGCTTTAGCAGCATTAAGAAATATTGATTTGCTTATGCAACCTACTGAACTCACCAAAACATGTAGAATAAATCAAAGCTCAAGACAATCCATGATGCGCTCAGTGACAAATAAAAATACTGCGCCAGAGCCGCTACAAATCAATTACAATTAACAAAATTGTCAAGTTGTAATATTACTCATCCAAAATTATTTACTCACCTTCAATGACGCAGGAAGTTGTTGATTCCACATTTAAAGAATTAACGTTAATTATTTGTCTTAATCCTTCCGTAAAGTTAACCAGGAACAAGGAAAGAAAAATGTTAAATTGCGTCCATCCAGACAGATTTTGAAGATCCCATATTGACGCATAGATAATAATAAGGACAAACATAATTGCAGCAGCTCCGATACACATCCATCCTAATATTCTTCGATGAAGAAGCTTGAAACAAAGCATTAATTATTATATGAAACTGTAAAATCGAATCAATATTTTTATGATTACATTTTAAATTACATAATCTTGGAAACGGTGTATATTGCAATAGAGAAGAATTTGGTTTCTGTGATAGATTCCATGTGAATTTATTTTCACATTGTTATTCAAAAAATGTTGATCTTCCAAATACTCGTCCAAACAATACTCATTGTTTTTCGGTGGCAGCCAGATTGGTTCAAACCAAAAGCTTAACCCAATCTTTACAGTTCCCCGTTTTAAGGCCATAAACCTTCAATTTAATAAGAACGTACAAACAACATAAAACCCACTAAATAATTTTGGGATTCAAAAATTGTTTGGTTTCAAGCTTGAACTAATCTTTAAAAAATACTTACAAGAATACTTGTTATAATATATATATATAAAAATATATAAAAATACTTGTTAGAATCCACTAACCAAATATCTTTTGAATTGGCTAATGAATGTTGTAACCCTTTGCAATGAGGAAACCCAAATGTGATATTCACGGTTGCAGATATTTCATTCAAGTGTTTGTGCTTGGAAAAGCTCTCATACGGTGTGGTAAATATTGCTGGTTGCCATTCTATATTCAAAAATTAATTGATAAATTTTATAGGCTTACCACACCAATGAGACTTTTAATCATTTCTAAATAACAAAACAGGAAATCATTAATATTCCAGAATCATGTTGAGTTGCAACTATACCTGTAAAATTAGGAAATTTTACACATTTGAAGTTTTCCTGTCCAGATTTATTCCTTCTAGTCAGTCTGGAACCAGGTGGGCAGCACTTTTTCAATGACGCTACAATGGGCGCTTTAGTTTGATTGGTTTCCATCCTACGATTATCTAGTTGATGCTTTTTATGTTTATTCGGAATGTTGCAGATCGCTATTTTTATTATTGTTGGTGGATCATTTATGACACTGTGAACAGTAAGGTTCTTGCTGGCATTGGATTTTGTTAGATATTGTGCTTGTATGATATTTTCAATACAAAATGCTCCCGGTCGAAATGTTTTGTTTGAAGACGACAGTTTTAAATCTCCATTAATATTCAAGCCAATCAGAAACTCAGTCTCGTTGATGAATCGGTACACTAGTTGGCTCTTTGAACAACCCAATTTTGTGGAAATGTTGCTAATCAATAAAATTCTAGAAAAATTTTTGTATTTCAAATTTCTCAATGATTACAGGGCGAAGTATCTAGTGACGATAAATCTACTTACCTATTAGTTTTATTATTCGATTTAGTTGGTATTTTCCTGCGATTCGGTGGGTGATGACCAACGACCGAACTCCCGTAATAATTTAAGCACTTGTGTTTGCTTATAATTATATCTGTAGTTATATTTCTACTGGAAGAAATATTAAAGTGCGCATGTACATATGGGCTGTATTGTCCCAGAAGATGAATTATTAGCAATAACAATGACACGTTTAAAATATTCATTTTGTCTGTCGTTCTAAAATAATTTCAGTGAAGTTTTTAAACCAACATACAATATTTATTGACACCGTAGAGGTTATGATAGCCTGACTACGCTACAATATTTCCCGTTCATAAAATAAAATAAGAATACGTATTTTTTCTCATGGTTTAGCTAACAACATTATTTATCTAAACTAAATGAATTTGAGTAGAAAGAAATCATATTTCAGGGAAAAAGGTACACTCCTAACTGTCACCAAACAGTAGGCAATAAAGTGTACCTGTTACACAATCAATTCGAGACAAAATATTAATACGGATAATTCTGTGACTAAAAAATCCTTTTGTATTCGTATAAACTGAATACTTAATTAGTGTGGTTTGGTTTTTAAGTGGGACGCACTGAAGAACAATTTAACCCTCAAACATCAAACTGTAGGTAATTATCTTGCGTCTACGTATGCATAGTCACATCACTATACTAATTGTAAGTTAGCCGCAGCGCTGGTTAACCCAAAACGTGTCATTGTCCACATTAACTCAAGTTGCTTGGGAGAGAAGTGATTACCTCATTAGAAGTTGCCTTCATATTGACTCGTCAGTTTTACCGATTTGTTTGCTGTGACGTTATTGACGGAGTAAAGAATGAAACCACAAAACACGGAAATCTTTTTCTTTATTCACAGCCGGTAATATGGATACATAGCGTATTTTATTATTTAATATTTATATATGTACTCATTTGAATTAATTGACATTTGATTACTGCAGCAATAGTGCACAATGAAATGAGCGTATAATATTTTGTGTACATAGTAAACACACTAATCTAAAATTTGTATTATGTCATTTTAATTAGAATGCCGTGGAAAGATTCCCCGGAAATGAAAAAATGTTTAGAGAGCATTAATGAACAATTACATATTAAATTTTAATAATTAAAAAGGCATTTTTAAAATTGTGCTGACTGCCGTCACTACTCATCTTTCCCGGTGATTGAATCCCCCGTTTCATCATCAGGTAACCCAGATGCCGTAGACCCCTTTTCAAGCTGAGCTTTACGATGCTTCCACGCCATTTGTAACATCCTTGCACAGTAATCCTCCCTTTGACGCCACATTGTTGAGCTTATCGGCTCGTAACCAGGACGGTCCACCGGAATCTGAATATCGTTAAAATTTTCTGGTTCTTCAATTGGATTTCCCTTCTTGGCAAAAAAGTCTTTTGTCAAGGCATCCAAAATGTCCACACAGTAAATCATGTCTCCTTTACAAATCGGGATATCCATCGATATGATTTTATACTTATTGGGCTTCACAATTTGCATGGGTGGCTCCAAAATATCAAGCAAATCAGACAACTCGTCATACGTCACATATTGCGTTCCATCTGGATCAAATTGAGCCCAAACCTCATAATACATATCGTAATCATCATCTGTCAATCCTTCCTGTACTTCTTCCGTAGCTTGCGAATAATTTTCGAGAATCACGGCAATGTACATGTTTATTATAACCAAAAAGCTGAGAACCAGATACGCCAGCAAAAAAGCTATTCCTTTCGTGGTATTTCCACAATCACCCGGTTTCCCCAATTCGGGATCCGGATCTTCACAATCATCCTCATTCATTATTCCATCCAGTACACCATCCCATCCGGCACTGGTGCTGATTTGGAAAAGGAGAATGAAACTTTGGAAAAATGTTTGGAAATTGTAAACATCATCCAAAGCCCCTCGCAATTGAACATCTTTGAAAAATCCCATTCCAAAGATGGCAAAGATGAACATCACCAGAAATAGCAGGAGACAAATATTGAACAAAGCTGGAAGTGACATGGCCAAGGCAAAAAGCAGGGTTCGAATTCCCTTAGCGCCCTTCACCAATCTGAGCACTCTGCCAACTTTTGCTACTCTGACAACCCGAAGAAGTGTTGGACTCACGAAATATTTTTCTATTAAGTCGCTCAGCATCATTCCCGCAATTGACATGAATACCACCACCAAATCAAATAAATTCCAGGGCTCTGCCAAATAATGGTGACGTAACGCAAAAAATTTCAGGCTACTCTCCGCCGTAAAAACGGCCACAAAAACTGTATTAATCAGCGCCAAATTATCTTCCCATGCTTTGCTCATTTGATAATGGTCGCACATCATGGTCACCATATTAAACCCAATTAGCAGTCTCAGGTTAGCCCATGCCACACCAAACGGCGTGTCTTCTACAGCAAACACGGGAAACTTTTCGTAAAATCCTGGTGGCATGCAATCCTCAGGATAATCTTCTTCGTCAATTCGCCCCACAGGTATTTCGTCCTGTTCCTCGGTCTCCTCTTCGTCTTCAATCCATTCATCTTCATCTTCCAAGTAGCTATCCTTGTCCTCGTCTTGGTTCCAGTCTACCTCCAGTATCCTCAGGTGTCGTAATTTTTTGCTGTTTATTCTCAAGTTGCTTGGGCTTTTTATAATTTTCATGGCTGCCATAAGAATCCATTGACATCGTTTCCACATCTTTCTCTGTGCCCGTATTGGAGACTTCAGATGGAACTGACGCAGCTTCTTTCATTTTGGCTGGCGAATCCTGTTGTTGTTGCTGCTGGCCAACATTATTCATCATCTTTTTGCTGTTTATTACCAACCTTGCCGTGTCCTTCAATTTAGGTCTCTTCTTTTTGGCTGCTGCTGCGGCAGCTTGTGCAGCCGCCTCCTGCTCTGCCAATATTGCCGCTTGAGATCGGGGAACTATCTTATTTTTTGCGTGGACAAGACAAGCGCCAATTGCCCTAAATCCGGCTCGAATACTCGATTTAACCCATTGGATAAATCTACCTATACGACCAAATGCTTCAGCAAGCTTATTTGGTTCGTCATCTCCAGGGGGACCAAGGGCGTCAGAACTGAAGCTGCTGAGGAGCAAAGCTAGGAAGAGATTCAAAACAACAAGATTTCCTATGAGGACAGTAGCAAGGAAGAATGGGACACAGGCGCCGCCGTTGACAAGCATGCAGTCCCACATAGATTCTATCCACTCGCCGCATAAAACCCGGAAAACGATGAGGAAAGAATGGCCAAAGTCGGTAAAATTCC
>JAHZMV010003706.1:0-17065 GCA_027743765.1 Coecobrya sp. COE2
TCAATAGTGTAAATATATTCATTATAAATCAATAGTGTAAATATATTCATTATAAATCAATAGTGTAAATATATTCATTAATAAATCCTATTTTAAAGAATATAATTGTAATCACCAAGATAATTGCTAACAATAACAAAAAACAAGGTCGGTAAGAAAAATATCATTACAAACTATTTATAATTAAATCCTTAGGTTAATTAGATGATCCGCCAGTTCTGCTGCAGGTGCCGTGACGGCATTATTACGGTAGGCATAACCAAGTAACCACATCACCGCAGCAATGTGGCTGCACATTCCAACAGTGCGCATTCCAACTTGACACGTACAATAATAATTTTGAATCCCACGAGGCCCATGCTGTCCAGGGTTGTAAGCTATGAACAACCGATATTTTTTATTGGAAACGTGGCGGCTTTCCATTTTCACCATAAGAATTCCACTAAATTCAAGATGTCGATATATTTCAAACGATTCAATTGGCTGGTTTATTCCTAACACTTTATTAATGTGCAGCGCGGTATAACTGGGTGCCTCCCTTAGTTGGTAAATACCAGCAGTAATGTCAATCATGTCTTGTTGGGTTAAGTTTGGAAACTGATTAATGTCAGCAATATTTACAAGCCTCCAATTAACATTTGAATGCATAATCCCGAACGTAAGGAGGTCTTGATAAAAATCGTCAGTCTGCTGGCACCTTTCTAACATATAATTTGCAATATCCGCTTGAGCCTCATTATCGGGATATATGGGCCGAAAATATTTATTTAGCAGTGCACAAGCTATCCTGATGAATTTAGGAAGATTCTTCATATATTTGTTTGGTATCTGGTTACCAAAGAAAGGGAATACTCTTTTAAGTCTACCATTAATGGCTTCGATGATCCGTCGAACCTTTGTCACTTTTCGATTGAAATTCGCTTCATCAAGAGGAAATTGTGCTCTCCCACCCAAAAGTGTAGGCATCCTAACATCTAATCCCATTCTCTCACAAAACTCCACACAATCACGAAAACCACGGTCGACAACAATCACATCACCTACTCGAAAAAAATTGACAAATCCTTCTCAATTTCTCAACATATCAGTAAATAAACTAGCATCGTTGTGGAAATTATCACTGGCTGTGATGCCAAAAACATCCAAGATGTATCCGTCGGGTGCTCCAATTATAATGACCTTCACTAAATTATAATGCTTTGGAAGACAATACGTGGCTTTCTGAAACAAATAGTTGCTGGATTTCTCAATCTCAAAGTAGGTACCATCAATAATATACGCCAACGAATCTGGGTGGATTTCGTGCAAAAGACGAATCATGGTTGTCATGTGCTGTTTATAATTATCTCTGCTAATGTGGTTACATCCAAGGTAATTGGGGACGAATTGTTCATCGGCGCAACGGGCAGCAGCGTCAATATATTTTGAAACTGTTCCTTGGGAAAATCCAAATAAATGTCCCAGTTGATTTTGACTGTTGCCCATCCGCAGCTTTGCAAGAAGCAAAGCCAAAGCTTTTCTTTTTCTCTCTTCTCCATACCCCGGAATTTGAACACTATTACAAAAGTCTAAGAAATCGTTCATGGAAAGTCCAGTGTAGACTTTGCAATCATCGTCTGATTTTAAGACATCCAGGACAAAAGGTGTGTTTTTGTTTTCATCCTGATCCTGATATGTAGTTTCCAATATTTCCAACAAATATGTTGACATGTCCTTTGGTGAAATATCTTTCAAATACGATCTTGCTTGTAGAAAGTTCAGCGCATCATCGTCAAGAAGGTCATTTCCCTGGATATGTTGCTGACAAATTCTATTTGATTGCGGTATCATTATTCGGCCATATTTCCACGCTTGACTACGAATATCACTAGTAACACGACACCTTCCATCACCTCCGCAGACACAACAGTAACGTTGGGACGTTACCACAGTACGCACATTAACTGTTTCCAAATTCTGAGGTTGGCAACGTTGCTGGTTAAAAAATTGATCCTGTTGCGGTGGAGAAATGTTCGGGATTTCCAGCTGTGGTGCATCATTTCCATTTACTGGCATGTGTGCTCCATTTTCGTTTCTTACATTTGATTGCGGAGGAAATGGTGCTGGTGGAACTGGAGTTAACTCCATTGAAGCTAACCGACTAAAGCTTGGAAACTGTCCATGGAGTGGAGACGGATACTGGTCAACAACTCTGGATGTAGGAGAATGTCTCTGCCCCAATTGTTGAGATGGTAAAAACTGGGGAGGAGTTGGTAAAGGTCGCAGGTTACCAAAATGGAAATGTGAAGGAGCACACGGCGATGACTCCATTTGTTGGGATGGTAGGTATTGGCTCATTGGTCGAACGCGACCAATTTCGGATGCAGATGGAAATTGTGGACATGGGGAAGACACTCTTCTGGGTGGTAGAAACCAAGGTGGAAGAGGACGCAGGCGACTAATTTCGTCTGGAACTTGAGGAGTTTGTGGAAGTGGAGGGATTTGTGGTGGCACCATTTGCTGGGATGGTGGAAACTGAATGTGTTGTGAAAAATGATGACGTTGAGCAATTTGCTGAGGTGAAGGAAACTCTGACGATCTATTTTGTAAAGCTGAAGAATTAATTGTTGCGTTTTGAAACACTTGGGAAGAAGCTGGATGGAGAGGCGATTGTTCTGCTGGTACAATAGTTTGAGGTACCCTTGGTACATGTGAACGTGGTGGAGGATTTCTTGAACAGTGAGCGATTGGTTCGTCATTCTCCGGAACCTGAGCATGAACAGAGGCCTCAACGACTGTCCCACCGGCTTTGCAATTCAAATAACAAACCCGACACAGAGTTCCATGGCCAACAAATGGTGCGGCACCAGGATATTTGGCGACCACCAGATTCCAGAGATCAGTACCATGGTGGAAATTAAATACTCTGCCTGTAATATATGTTTTACATCCACAACACTTCTTGTACACCATGGTGAAATTATGTGCGTTGAAGCACAGAACAAATAACTTAATTAGACAATAATTAAGTGGAAATGATTAAATAACTGAATATTCAATTTGCTACACAAATACAAAACTGGATTGTTGCTAACAAGGGCCCGTCGTTATGACTACAAATAGTCTTCAAAGACAGACGACAAAAAACCTTATATTTATACCGTGAGTATTTATGTAAAGGATAAATGGATGTTGGAATGGATAAGCAGATTTCTATTTTGTGAGTGAATGAAGTTGGATTCCAGTCTATTTAAACGTACAATGCAGCAAGGGCGGAGAGCTATGGTAATCTGTTATCAGTAATATAAAAATGTAATTAGCATAATCACTCTGATACCATACCTACGGTTCCTTCTTTTTATATCCAACAATCCTTCCTCACGCAGAGCAATAAGCACATCGTTGCTTCCAACATCTTTCTGTTGATGCGGCCGTCTCATACATAGGTAATTGTATGGCTATTACCACATTCTGCTTTACAGATCATGTCATTGTATTTCTTTCCACTCCACCACGAATAAATTGAAATCCTTCATTTCTTACGTTATCATGGGACATTTGAAAGAATTTTTGTGTGCAGAATTTTCATCGAAGTTAAATGTATGTATCAGTGTTCACATGATTAATGATTCTTTCAATATGGATCTGTCAGCTTCGAAGAAGAAAAGCTCCTCTTAGCAATCGATATCGCGACTCGCACCCAGCATGACTTTTATTACAGGAAGCATGACGTTTTGAATGGTATCAGGATTATTTTGTTCTAATTGCTAAGTAAATGACCTATGGGCCCAGATCTGAAGATGATGAGACCTATACCATTCGTAACATCTCGTCGAATAGATAAATCTCTTGCTCGACAAAACTCTGTGAGGCTTGCTTAAGGAGTTTTGAGGGCCGGAAAGAGTCACATAGATAACATGGCGAATGCGGATTATGTATCTTCAAACGCTTGCAAATGATATTTGACTATTAATTAAAGATTATTCCCAAAATAACATTTGTGTAGCTCAGCTACAGATTAATAGATATTTTGACTTTTTTAAGCGGACTTTCATTTTCCTTATTTTGTCCGTATGGACCATGTATAAATATGGTGTAGCAAATACATAAAAACCTTACTTTTTTATGTGATGTGTGCACCAACAGGGATTGGTAGAGAGAGATAAGTTTCACCAAAGTAATGGTGGGCACATGACTTGAAAAATGGTCTTACATCCTTTTTATGCATCTGAAGATTCATAATCCTCATTTCCAACTTTAAATATATGACAACTTCCGGCCCTCAAAACTCCCATAAGCAAGCTTCACAGAAACTTGCCTCCAGCAAGAAATTTTATCTACTCAACGAGATCTTTCGAACGGTATATCTCTCATCGTGTTCCGATCTGGGCCCAGACGCCATTTACCTGGGAATATGGGCCTTTTTACATCTTGTAGTGCATACCTATCCATACAACCTTCATAGATCGAAACATAAAGACAGGAATCACATATTTTTTCATAATGACAGGATATTTGCTTTAATTTCATTTCCATACAATTAATTGTTTGCTATTTATGTAGTTTAATAGTATTATCCTATTGCATAATATACAGATATAGTGTACTACACATACCTTAACGTAAGAGTTTTGATTTTTTTACGCAAATCCACTTATTTAACATATTGTATAAAAATATTTTATTATAAAAGTTTTATTACACTCAATCAACATTTTCAAGTAATTAATTTATACAAATAAAACTATTACAATTAAGAACGACCTATAACTCAAACACAACTGATTATTCCAGTATTAAACTATGTTATTGGAAATACTTTATTGAAAAGACTTCTAAAACAAAAATTATATATAGTAAGCGGTTCAGAAATTAGATATTCTTTACTGAAACAAGGAGCTGTTAATTCCTATATATAAACTTAATACAGTTACGAAAAATATTATTGAAATAAATTTTTGTAGTTTTGATATAAGATACTTCAAATACATTCTAGTTACAATAATAGATAGACCAAAAGGATTTCTTTAAACTGGTTGCTCATTTTGACGAGTGAGAGTTTAATTGCATATGTCTTCTAAGATATTGTATTTTTCCAAATTTCTGTCTACAAATTCCACACTCAAATGCCTTTTCATTTTTGTGTCTGTTTAAATGCTTTTTCCTTACGTTACTCGTACAAAACTCCTGCTCACACAAAGGGCAGTTATAAGGACGTTCTTTTGTGTGACTTCGCATGTGCTCTTCAAAGCCTTGATTGCCAAAGAAATTACTTCTTGTTACAAAAAATACAAATTCTTTGAACTCCCTGCCCATGCTCTCTGCTGAGGTGCCCTTTTAAACACTGCGTTCGTGGAAACGATTTGTTACAAATTTCACATTTAAATGGCTTCTCTCCTGTATGAAGTACCGTGTGGCAAATCAGTTCGCTTTTTAGAAAAAAGTTTTTCTTACAAATCTCGCACTCAAATTTCTTTTCTTTTATATGCACCCTTTTAATGTGTTCTTCCATACTCCCCCTCCGAAAAAATTTCTTTTCACAAACTGTACATGAAAATTTTTTCTCGGCGTGGTAATGGATGGTTTTCTGATGAAATTTTAATGCCGCAAAACGGTTAAACGACTTTAAGCAAATTTTACATTTCAAAGGTTCTTCTTCTGTGTGAAGTTTAACATGCTCTTCCAGACTCCCAGTGTCAAAGAACGTGAATTTGCAAAATTTGCAAGAATAGTGAACTCTATCTCCGTAATTTTTCAAGTGTTTCTTGTACGAGTTTCTGCCACGTAATTTAATGTGGCATACTTTGCACTCATATCCATGCTCAGGATTATGCGTGGCTTTATGCTTTCTTAAAGCATCATTTGTGGAAAATGCTTTGTCACATAGATCACATTTAAACGTTTTTTCGTTGGTATGCCTCTGGACAATATGAGCATCTAGCTTGCATTTGGTGACACAGTATTTTTTACAAATTGGACAACAAAAAGGAGGACTTTCCAAATGCAAACCTTTATGCTTTTGTAAAAGGTATTTACGTTGAAATAATTCTGGGCATTGGTCGCACATGAAAGGTTGCTCCTCGGTATGGATTCGTACATGTTCTTCAAAACCAAACTTTCCACTTAGTTGACGATCACAAAATACACACTTGTACTTATCAGAGTGCAGCGTTTTATGATAATTTAGTTGATAAATAGTCCGAAACTTCTTTTGGCAAATGGGACAACTGTGCAATTTTTCTTCGTTGTGAGTTGTCTCATGACTTTTAAGTTGGCTTTGAGTTGGAAACCTCCAGGTACATTGGTTACATTTATACGGGCGCGGGCGTTCTCCAGTATGCGTTTGAAGGTGAAGTTTTAGATAATCGGATCGCGAGAAAGGTTTTAAGCAAATGTTACACTGGTGCCGTTCTCGCTTCGTGTGCGTAGAAAGGTGTCTGTGGAGATATTGCTTTTTCTTAAATGTGGAATTGCACAAACTACACTTGAATAATTTATCGTCACTATGGATTCTTGCGTGGATTATTAAGTCCTGTTTGGTGTAAAACGGATGTTGACATGTTTCACATATAAAGGTTTTTTCTTTTGCATGAACAAGTAATTTATGACGCTGCATTTGTTGCTTCAATTTAAACCGTTTTTTGCAAATATTGCACTGAAATCTTTTATCTTGAATCCTATTCATTTTGATAACCAATTTGAATACAAAATAATTTTTAAAGTTTAATTTTTGCACAGTTCGGTGAAATGTGACACATCGGCGTGTTATGAAATATATACCAGCTTTCTGGTTATGTATTATGTGTTTACTGTTTGAAAAGAAAACCGAAACTGCTAAATAGCATTGATTTTCAGTTTCACGTCTAATGTAAAGCTTGCTGCATTTCGTGAATGCTACATTGAAGTACGTCGTCGTAATGAATGTAGCCTAGATTCTACAATAGAAGCATGTATTTAATTCTGGCAGGTTGCACGGATTAAGTTTGTACGAGAAAAGGAAAACTTTGGTACTGAATATCCATCCAAATGCATGGGTTCACATAATGCCAACTAGACTTTTGAAAAAAAATACTTTATTCTCTTACTGTAATAATTTAGTGAATTGTGTTCAGCTTTTTAATCTCTTATAATCCTTTTGTACAAGGTAAGAATAGAAGTATAAACTCTTCACATATATTTTGTCATTTTAGTGTAGTTTGTTTGTACACCTTAGATTTGAAACCAAGGTAGATTTTTTCAGACCTTTTGTAATGAAGACAGTGAGTGCAGTATCTTTTCAAATAGGAAAAGCACAGGAAAGTATGTCGAGCATGTATACTTTATAGCTTTTTGAATGACATTTTTGGACGTTGAAACCTTTGGAATTTTTAAGAAAGCTTAAAAATCGAGGAGACAATAGCATAAGGGTTTTCAGCACAACGATGTGTGTACGCAGCTAGCCAGTATGTTCTTCGGCTTTTGCATTATAATTTTTTTTTCATTCACAAATAAAACCTATAAATTATAGTCTATAATAATAATATATGTGTTAACGAACAAACCACGAGAAACAAACTTGATGTAGTAAAAGTAAGTAGTTCATGTAACCAGTAGAATAATGTTGATTTAATGAATACTTGGATCAAATAACATATTATAATGCATGCATAAATTATGAAATCACTTTCACAGCATTCGGGCGAATGTTACATTACAAGAAATTAGTAGTAATTCAATAATATGTGCTTGGTTCCGTTCCATCTGAATCAGACATAATTGTAGTGACACTATTAGTTCCTTGATATCAAATAAATATTACTGTATAATTAATTGGATTTTTACTGATGTTTCATTGCAACAATAGCTCGAAACACTTTTCGATACAAGCTTTTCAGGTAAGAAAGAACGGATGTCCTTCCATACGTAAAGTAATTCTTGTAGCCAATCCGGAGAGGTTTACAGCTTTTCATGAACTTGCCCATATATTTTGCTTCTCGTCTACTATTCCAAGTTGCCTGCTTCCACGATAGTAAATTTTTCTGACTGTACAACATAAACAAACTACTCCCATGCAAAGCAACTACCCAAGTAGCATGAAAAATTATACTGGCCATAACAAATACCAGGATTGACGTGGTATCCAGTACGCTATACTGGGAAATTAAAGTCACGTTACACACGAGAGCACCCATTGTTGTCAGTCCATACCCTGGAATTAGAAGGAATCCAATGACGTCCAAATACATTTTGAAGAGAATTTGAATTGCCCGATATTCGATAGTAAGTGTTGGCACTTTTCTTAGAGTGTCAGTTAGGACGTGATTCGATTTTCGTTTCAAATTCAACTCATTGCGTAATAGTGGCAAATACATAATGATGACCTCAGTAACAAAGTTGTTGTGAAAGCAGAAAGTAAACTGGGCTTTAAAGTGGAGAAGAATCTGAATAAATATATGCACGAAATAGAGAAGCATTTTGAGAATGAAAGGAAAAAAGCTTAGGGTGGAACCTAAATAATGGGTAGGGTATGCGTGATCCATGGGAAATATTATGCTGTGGAATATACAAACTATGCTGACTATGAACGATGAGGTTAAATTGGAGAGTGTTGACTGATCCCACGTTTTGGTGGCTTTCGTGATACTTGGATTGTTGCCAGTGAGGTTTGCGTACTTAACTGAAATACAAAAATGGATTATTGGATTTTTGCTGTACGCGGTATAAAAATGTATTCTTTATGATATACCAGCCATTCGAGTTGTGTAAAGTTTTTCCGTATTCAGTAGCGCAATGAATTCGACGTGCTTTGCCAGAAAGACGTAAAAGTCCGCATGTAGAAGGACGAGGCAGATGAACCAGATGTGTAGATAATAAAGATCAGTAATGTTGCTTGTTTTGTTGAAGAATTTGAACCGAATTGTTTCCTCAGCGACATAAATGAATTGAATGAAGCAAACTAAAGAGGTAGTTAGAAAATGCTGATGGGTTGGTTTGTTTGCTTTGTATTGGTTTGTAAGGGGATCCCAAGTAAACGGACATACCCCAAAAATGGAACAAATTTGGGATTGAATTTGAATAAGTTTGTATTGTAAATTTGTATGCAGATACATGACGGAAAGTATATAATGCTCTGCTTCAAGTTTGTAAAATAATAGTTGTTTGGATAAAATCAAAACGTCGAATGGATAATTTTAATTTTTAAGCTTGAGTAAGCATTTCATGTTTTGTGGTATTGATCTAAAGCCTTGAATAATTCCTTTAATAATTCACGATAAAAAATTGTTTTTCTTTTAAGCTGTGGGTTTTATAAGATTATAAAAGCCACCACTAAACTACATTATGGATGCTTTAAAATAATATTCCGTCTTACTTCATCATACTTTATTAAATTCAGGTATAATTTTCATTTTCTACATTTTAAAATAAAATGTTAGCTTTTATGCCTGAAGCTCTTTCGATGTCAGGAAAAATAAGTTTCGTAAATTGTCTTCGGAGATAGGCCATTTAAAATTCTAATATCCATTATACAATACGTGTTCGTATAATTTTCCTCTCGTAAGGCTTTCATGACGTTAATAAAATATAATGACGCAGGTAGATAATCATATAACAATGATGACGCTATCTTGAATACATAACCTTATCTCAACATCCAGGAAGTGGTGAAATTTGATTTCGGTAGCTTGCCAGGCAGTGTGAGTTATATGTATATTTTAAAACCATTTCATAACCAATTTATTTTATGTCCATTTCTATTACGTATAACCTGTTGAACAAAGAATACTATTTATAAAAGTTATACATAGTCAAGTTATTTATGTAGAGGTAAACCAGGTGTAATATAAAATATTAAAACAATATCTTTTCATAAAGGCACATTTCAACTAATTGGCATAAATATAAATTGTCATTACCAGCGGTTTGAAGCTATAAATATTGTGAAAGATTTACGATTGCACTGAATCTTGATAAATTTTAAAATGTATATGAATTTACGATTTTGCTTTTGAGTTTATTTTAATACAGATTAAATAAACTAACATTAATCTAAGTATGAATAATCAAATTTAAAAACCGCTGTCTTTCTATTCCACCTTTCAATAATTTTCTCCAAAACAAAAGCCACTACACAGAATCCAGTCATATACACCAAAAGTAGCAAAATAACAGATACTTGTCCTAGTTTCATGGATTCAAAAGTATCACCGTTTGACTCGCTCTGTTTCAAGCTTCTTGTTACAGCCCGTAAACTAAATGTGTATGGATTAAAGTTCCTATCAAAATTTCCAATCTGGTTTACTACGTTTATCATTCTAATTTGTTCCATTAAATTTATACACAGCAGCATTCTAGAATATATTCCACTTTCAGTCAATCTACCAAGAAATTTTTGAAACTTGTCTAAAATAAAATAATTTCTGGGCATAGTCCAGTAGAAAAACGAGGATAAGAATGACGGCTCGTTCACATTATCCAATACTTGTCTATTTGCAAATAATTGCAAAAGTGGTGGCAAAAATTGGAAAGCGTCTTTGGGTGGCCAAGGACTATAAATGTTGTGCATTAAAGCAAATCGTCCTTTTGTCGGACATTGTTCCGCAGCAAAATCCACTTTGTTAAAATTATTAATGCAAGCAATTGGATTACCACCAGATATATTCACTACCAATCCCGGTATATTTACCGGTTCATCAGGAAAATTTAATCGATCTGCGAGTGTATCCGCAATCGGAATTTTCAACTGACCACTAAATTGACCATTTTTATCAATCTCGGCAACTTGCATACTTGATGATATTCTGTAGTGTACAAAACTATCAGCAAGGATTAGTGGAAGAGAACGAATATCCGATTTATTTAAAAGCTGATTCTTATTTTCAGCTATATTTTCTGGATCTTTTACTTTTGTCATAAAAGAGTACATTGCGGATGTGTAGCAATCTCTGATGATCATAGAGCCAAAAATCCAAGTTAAGATCAGCGAAGTATTTTTCCAATTTCTCCACCCACGCATGTCTCCTTCTCCTTGTTCCACGAGAACGGAAGCCACCCAAAAGAACCAAAAATATTTTTGGTGTAAATGAACGGCAGAAAAATAGGTTGTCATTGAAAGAACACTGAAAACTATAAACGATGTAACTGCCAGTGCAGACCATGCTGCTGCTGTAAGGGGGCTTAAAATAATATCTGCGACGTTGGTGTTAACTGCACTTCCACCAATCCCAAATTGTTCACCTTTTCCAAGAATCACGGAAAATTTTAATCCGTCAACCTGAACTCCGAAAGTTATCGGAGTATATGCGGGGCGAATTGTTAGATAATAACCGTTTGAACTATCCGCTAGCATTGCACCGATGCTGAAACTGTTGCTACTATTTTCAGATTCGATTAGCAGTTCCTTAACGCAGAACTGTACTTGGTGCATGGGGGATTGAACAGCTACTCTTGTATGCTTTATTAAACTGTTGCAAGTTTCGTCTGGGTTCGGTGGTGGCATAGGAATATGATTTCCGTAACTGTTTAATTTTCCTGTTTGAACCAAATCAGAAAGAATGTTTGGTACCGATATGGGAATAAACATGGCTATACTGACGGCTGGAACGTATGGTCCGAGCAATGAAATCAACCCAGATTTTTCGCACGTGACGCATCCAATAAACCAACAAACTTCAGCGTTTTCATTTACGAAAATCAGAACAAGTTTTGAGTTCGACATAATAAATGGTAACTCAGAATAATATTGTGTTTGCGAAAATAATTGCTTGTTCGTTGGAAATTTTATAAAAGTTAAAACAAAATCGGGACTGTAGTGTCTTTTATAAGTTTCTCCTTCCGTATTTGTAACAGGCATCCAAATTGGGTCAAAGATTTTGGAGGTTAAACTATTATATCTTGTCGGGGAGTTATCTGGTGCCTTTATTGCTTCCATTGTTCCTTCTTCTCTAGTTGAGGCGTAAACTGTACACATTATGCTTAATTTTAAAGGACTATATATCTTTTCAAACAATGCGCCCACTGTAAAATTGATAGATGTAGGAAGGGGACTATGAATACTTGGACAAGTCAACACGGAACTTATGGTCATTTCAAGATAATCTGATTTTGAAATTGCTCTTGGAAAATGGACTGTACAGCAAGGATTCTGGAAAACTTTATATATGGAAATTATGGCCTCTCTGGAAAGTAAAGAATTTTCTTTTAAAAAATCAATATTTGCATGCACTATGATAAATAAAGCAAAAAATAAAAACGTTCTTTGGAACATGGCTTATTAACTGTGAAAACATGCCGTTCTTGAGTTTCAATTCCACCCACTGGCATCAAAATTCTTGCAATGTTTAATGGCATTTGTCATAACTGACATGAGTAGTCCACATATGAATACAATTGAAAAATATTCAACAATATTGAGTGTATTTGAAATAAAAAAACTTTATTTGTTTTTCTCTTTCAATTCAATAGCTCTCCATAGACATAAGAATTTAAATAAAATAAATTTGCCACAAAACAAACACTCCATAAACCTAAGTAAACAAGTACGCTTATTGATCATACATATCCACATTCAGAATTCTAATGTCCGTTTGTTAAAATGGCCCACTTCAACTGTTCAACTAGTCCTGTTTTGACAACAACAAAAGCGAAACAAGGAAATGTGAAATTTTAGCGAATGGTTGTTTTACACGTGATTATTCAACGATGCAAAATATTTTGGTGTTTGTTTCTGTCACCATGATGGTGTCATCGCCACAAATATTCAGTTTGCCTTGAAATTATATGCTTGATCAAAGCTTACAGAAAGAATGGCTTATTTACCTATCTTAATAGACACTTTGTTACAATAACATTACGTCTCTATATGAAACAAGGAAACATATCATTGCAGGGAAAAAATAAAACTATTCGGTATTGACCTGGATAGGTTATTTATTTTGATAAATACGCGTAAATACTATGTCTCGGTTTTTCCATTTTATGATAATAAAGGATATAACAACAAGCTGCTCAACGTTCGGCTTTTTGTGAAATGAATAAAATAGTTTTTATGAAACACATTTTCTCTAAAAATTATCAATGGAAACCTTTATATGAATGCCATATTGTATATTCGTGGTCATTCAAAAAATCTTAACAGTTATTGGATTTTTAAATATGCTCACTAATTGAAAAAAAATGTTTAGTTACGCAATTCCCAATAAAGTTGCAAGAATTCCATAATGTTCTTTACCGTTGTTGGTTGCGCTTATAGTAAGTTTGGTGCTAATACTTTCTGTTGTCTGCTTTATTATGGATGTTGGCAGCAGACCTATTCTTCACTCTAAAATGATATTGTCCACGATGAAGCGTTGTAGTGGATGTTATTGGGAAAGTCGGGTTTTGCTAAGCTGCCAAGTAATTGCTTTGCACGTTGGTACGTTTCATAAAATTGACAAAGAAATAGCTCCAGCATTTATTCGGTTTGTGATTCAACGAACTGTCTTTCTCGTTTTGAAGACGAGAACAGGAAACATACGACATTAATGACCAATTTGTCGTAAATAACGATAGGATATCTAGAAAACCATATCGTTGAATAATAAACAATTGTAACTCAAATAAATAATGTTTACTTAACTTAAAAATAAGCAGTTATAGAAAACTAAATAAAATTTAAATAACTTTTGTTTTATTGAGCAGACAACACAAAACTTCAGGATTTACTAAAGTTAAGCTCATTACAATACATTATAATGAACATAGCTAACTATCAAAAATTTGAAAGTAATTTAATTAACACATCAAAATATTCAATAAAGTGACGTAGAAATGGCCCAGGAAGTACGTAAACCAGAGAGCGGAAAATCCCTCGGGCTCATCAAACTCCATAGCTGTATAGTAAACCAAGGCAGAAAGAAAAGCCAATGGAGCAACTTGGAAGGCCGTCCAGATCACGAATTCCAAATCCTCTGGATTGGCAGCCACCGGACAACTCATCATGACAGCTGCTAAAACAAACGAAAGCGACTTTTGTATCATGGTCATCCTTCCAAACCGAAAAAGGTGCTTGAGGGAAATGACACAAGTCACCTAAACTGTAAATACGACAACGATCCAAAATATGCAAAGAAATGGATTTGCAGGTTGCACATTGGCGAAAACCGCCATGGCAATCGATATCCGATTCATTGTAGTCCTGGTTAATTAACTCATCCATTAAAAACTTACTCTAATACCTCAGCTGCTCTTGCAAAAATGGCTCCAAGGTGACGTTGTCTTCGCACGCAGAAAACTTTTAAAAAACTGTTTCCACTTAAAATTCACTAATTAATCGAAATTTAACTACGTTGTACAAAAAATAATTACTTAGTGGTTTAAGTTTAATTAACAACCGACTTTGGTAATGATTTTTTCAAAACGATTTTAATTGGAAGAAGAGTAAAGGAAGTAGGTGACAAATGAAAGGGGGAAAAATTACATGTACTATTGTTTTGGTCGGAGATCACACGTGACTAAATAGATTGTGTGCACATCAATAGCAATGAACCGTTGGACGACGTCAAAGAAAACCATAAACGTTGACAAATTATAGCGAGCGAACAAATTATAGCGAGCGAACGACCTGGTCCGTTGATATTCAACAAAGTCTCCCATAAAGACAGATAAATTGTTTTCACTGATTCAAATTGCATTTCGTAGACAACAAATATTCGGAAAAGGTTCCCTCTCAGATTTTGGAATTTTGGTTTCTGACAGAAGTTACAGCCGTTTAAAGTTGTTTTGGGAACCTTGCGAATTATTTGATAAGTTTGGTTAAACTACTGCTGCGGCTATATATAGAAAAATTATTTGAAGTGATACATATCAATATGTAGCTCAGAAATTCTACTTTTAAACTTGTATAAATACGACCTTTAATATGGCACCTGATAGTAGATACAGATTTTTGAAGTTAATAAACTTTTAGTTTTTAAGTACAACCGAAGTACTTTTGTTGATATCTCAGGCGTACGTCATCCATTAGGCATGAATTTTTTTGCATTGCGTAGAGTAGAAAATTTTGTCTGTGGGAAACGTACAGCTCTGTTACTCAAGCCAAGAATATATGTGGGGAGACAGTTCGCAATTTGAATAATCCCCAAAATAAGGAAATTAAATTACTTGAATTAATAGAACACATATAATCGTAGTCATACTATGTTGAAAATATGCCAAATACACCGGTTTTACGCTGTGTAAATTTTCATAATTTTTGATCAAACCGTTTCCAAGCTATTCAACTTTTACTGCCTGAAGACGGTGTTTTGGGGTATCCCCCCGTCAGACACCTTGTCATGGTTGGCGAATGTAATAATTGCACATGTACACCTTTTTCAACATCGCCAATCATAGGAAAACTAAATCAAATCCAATTACAGATATCGTGTCAGATAGGGGTCCCACCAAAAAATAGTTGCTCAGCAACTGTTTTGACTTGATAATTCACTATTATTAATCAATACTTAGACTTGACTTATTATTGATATGGTACACATCTTTTCACGGATGTTGCAAAACTAATCGAAAAAACTAATCGAATCGGGCGTTGCTAGATAGTGTGATGATCCAAAACAGAACCTAAGTTAATTAAAATGGCATGATGATCTATATTCATGCGGTGATAAGCATAAGGGACCGTGGATAAAACTTGGGGTGCTATAAGACTCTCCTACAGTTCGCGGGAAAAATACTTATCCTACTCATCTGCAATTAATGGTAGTTGAAATGCTAACTGTTAACAACTAACAAGTCCACCAATTTTTGTACAGTTATAACACCATTTATTACAACTCGCTTGGCATCTTCCACCAAACTGAAAAAACACACATTTTATCCACCGCGTCCAACAATACTTTTGTCAGCTGCTGACTTGCTGAATCAGTTTATTTTCTTTTTCTCATCCAATCAGTCCAGTTAATTAACCCACCACAGTTAAAAGTTAGATTAATTTGCAAAAATTAAACAATCAGTGTTTCTTTTGAGTTTGTCAAAAATGGAAGGTGGTGATCAGCAACAAGTGGATTGGGATTTGGTCAAAGGTTTGAAATTGTTTTGGATTACTTTCCCGTTACATTTAATTGAGGCCGTTTTAACGTATGGAACCTGCGCACTGGTCACTCTCGTAACGCTTGTCTGTTCGGAGGACAAAGTTAAGTCGGTTATCATCTCTGACGTATTGAGTGTACTGTGCTTCATCGTCCACCTTTTGGTTTTGCAGCGGCGTGGCAGGGTAATTAACTTTAATTGTAAATAATTATTTAAGGTGTTTAATTTAATTAGGATAAGTGAAAAATTAATTAACTTTTATTTTCTATGCGGATTATCTAACTGTTTGGGCGCGCATTTCTGCCAACAGTTTCCTCTACATTTTCGCCATGTGCAGATTAGACCTGCTGACTTGGTACATTGATGATAAGGACCGGGAGCAGGATTCTTTCTCGGGCACCTTAGGTCATTTGATGGGGACCAGAACTGCTCCATTGGCCAAGATGGCCAACGCTCTGGGAAACATGTTCCATGGTGGATTTCAGGTCCGGCCAGATAAGGATCAGGTGCGTCTCTTTCTCTTGGTGGTGATCCTCATCATCCTTCCTCCGAAGACGATGTTTAATTGAACTAGCCAATTAAGTTCTTAATCAATTATTAAAGTTAATTGTTCTTTCCTCTCTACTGTTATTACTGTTCAGATTATTAATTATAATTCATTTGCCTTGTGAGATGTGGGCTTGGTATTTGGCATTGAAAATAAATACCCAGAAATAAAAAAGTGGACTAAGCTTGATGGGACGCTTCATATTCAGTAATAGAGAGATCTAGATTTGAGTATTAATAGACTTTTTCTGTACGGAAGAGGATTTTCGTACTGTAGCCCTTGGAGCCACAGTATTTTTTACTGTAAAATCTGCCAAACATGTGCACCATCTCAAAACTGGACGGTTCGGTAGATGTATACATTACTTACAGTCACTGGCCAAATTGTTCGTGATGGGTACGTAGTGTTTACATTACTGAATGTACTTTCCTTATTTGATAATATTTCTCTGCAAATGTATATGCATCTGAAAGCCCTGTTTCCCCTCTACTTATTAGC
>JAHZMV010003707.1:0-10344 GCA_027743765.1 Coecobrya sp. COE2
TACCATTTAAACAACCGTGATTCATATCCGGATCGCATTATTTCATAATTGGAAATGACATCAGGCAAGTCAAGTTCCCCATTCAGGTTGTATAGGTAATGGTTTCATTGTATTTATTACGTAACATATTCACTGCTGATGAAGAGTTTATTTTTATGACAAGCGGAGTAGGTATATGTTGAAAGTAAGCATTGGTGTTTCCCAACCAATTTATTCTTTAGCGTTATTGTAAATGGGTTTTTGAGTTTATGGGTTTTGTTGGGAGTGGATTAAATTTAATTAAGACTTTTATTGCTCGCATTGACAAATAGAGCAGCACAGTTCTTACAGCAATAAGTGACACAATGATCAGAGCAAATTGCTAGGGAAGGAATTTCGTGTTTTACTCTTCTTTTTTATTGCCCATCCACTAAATACATAGCGGAGAAGCCCTCCGTAAAGCAGAGTTTTGTTTTATGCTTTTCATGATTTCAACTTGACATAACTACTACACACCAATATGAAGAAACAAAAAAGCGGATAGAGAACTTTTATGTCATTTAATGGTAATTTACTTACGAAAACAGAGACGAGATGGGGTAGATGGGAACGGCAGATGTCCCATACTCTAACAAACAGATATCTACATCATCATAATTGCCAATTTTATACTTGAGTAACATATCAGCAACTCAATAGGTCTGTTGGAAAATGTGCAACACATTTATGGTTTGAGTGAGAGTGGGAAGTAGATTCTGCTTTCATGACTGAGAAAATGAGTAATATTTCAAAGCTGGAAGTAAAACAGTTGTGATACAACCCAAAAATACTATCTGCACGTTTCCACTTTCTCCGCCAGTTTTTCACTCGCTGTCATCAGATTAAATAGGACTGAAGATTATGGCTTTACCTAATCACACATTCTCGCCACTTGAGATTCAATCACAATCCAACAATCATAACGACCATGTAGATGTACAGGAACGCAGTAAAAGACTACTTTATTTGCGTAATAGGAATTATTGATATCCTACTTGGTATGATATACATCAACTCTACCGTGCTGAGTATTAACAACCATCATTCCGGTAAGAAATTGCCAAAGTCACAAATTCAATAATAAATACTTTTAAAAACATTTTGCTTTTTTAGGTTTTGGACTCTCCATTTTGGAATGTATGACCACGTTGCTAAGAATTACAATGGGAGTGTGCTTCAACAGAGGTTCAATTAAGGTAGGATGATATAAACATAATATTGATGTGAATATTTCATAATAGCTTTAAATAAAATTGTGTTTTCATATCAATATCAGAAAGAAGATTCTCGGATCATGTGGTGCTGTAGCTTTTGGATAGCTTGCCAGCTAATATTTTTAGCTGTTATTATTTCCAGAATTCTGTTTAACATTTTGCTGATAAATGGAAACATTTGCTGTCATAAGCAAATGGAATTGAATATGATTGTTGTGGAGATATTTTATTGTCGATTGCTTTGTCTAAGTTTGATGTTATTTTGTATCTTAAAATTGACATGTTGTTGGCACTCAAGTTTAGCAGATTCCATTGAGACACCGGAAGAGTATGAGCTTTAGAGATGTTGATAGAGGATAAAAATAAATTTATTGTGTGGCAGCTTTAATCAACGTTAGATTTTCTGGTTAGAGGGAAAAGCTAATTGTTTATGTATACCTAATCGTAATAACTTATTGCAGTCTGTTCAACGGTAAAATGAAAATTTGTTGTAATTATGTATGGAACTAATTGTGCTTGTTGGCAACTACCTTTCCGAAAGAGATAGAAGTCAATACTTAAATTTATTATTATAATATTACTAGAAATTTTAAAGCTGAAATTGCTGTCTTCAATGATTCACGAATTGTAGCAAAATTACTAGAGATGCTGCCAGTTGTATGTCAATTTGGATAATTTCCGTTTCCATGGCTTGGTTGTCTTTGTCATACTAACAACTCTGATAATGATATATATATGTCAAGTAGGAAAGCGGAAAGTTTTTTACTCATTTTGTAGAAAGTGTGTATTACTAATTACTATTACTACAGTATTTCAATTATGTTATAATATCGGAATGTCACAAATGGTTTCTAAATAAATAAGTAAATAGTAATATGTCAATCATTTCCAACATTAATCTTTACAGTTGCTGGATATGTATGAGTAGATTCTTGGATGTTTCCAATTCAAGAAGTACCATTATTTATTAAACAACATATGTATTTAATCCCAGTATAGATGCTCAAATTTTATTGATCTCGAACATTTGATGAACACTGACAGACGCAATTACGGTAAGGTAACCAAGATTTGTTTTATTTTAGTGGTGTTTTATAAATGACTTATTAGGCGATATGTGATATTTGGCTATTTGGTTGCTGACAAAATGATGGCATGTACTCAAGTTTAATAAATACGTAGATTCTTGAACAAAATTCAGTAAAGGAAGATTTTCAAGAGACCACGCAAACCCAAATTTTAAGCCCAAGGATTATATTATTTTCCTGAAAAAATGTCACTTTTTGTGCACCATGTAATTTCAAGCTGCAGTTCAGAAGCAGATTCTGCTATAGAGGCGTTGTCTGTTAAAAATAACTTGAAACAAACCAAGTGCTTAGGTAGCTAGTTTCCCGACTTTTTACCAACCCATTGTTGTTCAACTTCGGAATTCTATAATCCGAACCAATAGGACACCCATCTTATAACAAATAAAAAACATATTCACCAATGAATATTGGACTTACCGAAAACCATAAAAGCATTTGTGGGTATTTTCATGTACATCATCAACATCACACAAATGGATGCACCGTTAATGTGCTACACTAATAATAATTTTAATCTTGCAAGCTGTTTACCTTTCTATCAATGAAACAAAACAGTCACCTTAGTAGAGCAGCAGAGTTGGAAAGCACCTTAGTGACCTTAGCTGAAATGGTGTGAAAGAGTGGCAGTGCTTTTCTGAATATCATAATACATAAAATCGATGTAAGTTTAAGTAGGTAGATGCAAATCTTCTGAAATCTACATTATTCTTCGTATAGGTCATATTACTGAAGTAATGATTTATCCGAAAAAGATCACTGTCCACTGTATTCATTTCACGACAGTTTAATATTTAGTTCTTCAACCCGTGAGCACATAAAATCCCACACTCTTGAAAAATGGCACTTTTGCAATTTTTGTGGCAGTGAGCATTGTTCAGTTTCTGTTATGTCAAATCATATTAGAAAATGTCATACAATGGAAAGGCCGTTCAAATGCTCCTGGGAGAAGTGTAATTGGGCGTTTACAAGTAGATGCATTTTACGCGGTCATCTTCAATGTCACGAAAGAGGCCAACAGGTTTATCGTAAACCTAAAAATTAGGTCGGAAATCGGCAAGCAAGCATGATGATCTAAGAAATGGAGAAAATTGATTAATTAAAATGCTTTCGTTATAAAAGGAATATTTTAGAAAAAGATGTTAACCATGTTTGTGTATGGTATACATATATCAACACTTTATATGTCTATGTGAAGATCAATAATATTAATTTAATACTATGACAAAATGTTATAAATATATTTAGTTGGGTTTATTAAGGAGTAAAATATGCGAGTTAAGTTTATTAAATATTTTTTAAGTCAATGGTAGTAAATAAACTTTGAAATCCTTGCAAATAAATTATATATTCTAGATGATAATACACAGCTGAAGAAGTCCACATTTTTTAATTTATGAACGTTTCGCAGGAGCTCAAGAACTATTATCGTTCTGCTATTAATAAATTCCTAAGGATTTATTTGAAATATATTTAAATATTGTAACTTCAAGTAGGTATTTCAAATTATTTTCACATGGCATGCTTGACTGCCTGGAGCGCTTCAAAATTAAGAATGCGATAATATTCAATTGATACAGGGAACTATTATATATCCCGATTATTGCACATTTTTTATTACAAATTTAAAACGGAATCGCATTCCTTTCGTACTAAACTCATTATTAGATTCATTGAAATTATTGGGCCAGATTTTGTAAATTTTTCTAATTGTAAGGCATTTTAACTTATCGTTACAGGGTATATCTCGGGGAGCTCTCGACATGTAAATATCAATGTATGTTGTAAAGCATAATGTCAAAACATATTACAAAAACACGCATTATCAGTTATCAACCAAATTCGATTGAAATTTTCAATAATAAAATAAAAGTCATGTGCGTAGAAAAGTTTCTTATGATCTTGAAAGTCAAGACTACATAATTCCAATCTTATGTTATGTTCACACTCTTCCCAAATTGTCACAATATGTAAAACAATAGACACATAGTGTTTTGCCGTGAATGCATGGAACGATTTACTAAAACACATTGTCACAGCTTTATGAAAATTTATTGTGGTATTACGTATTAACATTTAGATTTGTGCAACATATATTGCTAATACGCTTAATACATACTTCTAATTCTAACGTCGATAGACATCCTTATAATAATAATGTTCATCATCACGCCTGATGAGGGGGGCAAGAAAAGGCAACTCAAAATCATTGAAAACATTTAAACTTTCAACAGGGAAGCAACGGTCACTTTTCCACTCCTCAGCACTTGGGCGCATTGAATGCATTTTGGAGATGGGAACCTTCATATATCCCGACCAAAGTATTCCTTGACCCACCCACAACCGGAAAATATGCAAACAACGTCAACATTAAGCTAAGATTTATGAATGCTATTCGAATAAAGTAGGTGGGTCGCACATGTCCCGTTTGTTGTCGTCCTTAAACGGAGGGTAAAAAAGTGGTGTTTAACACCAACATTTACAATAACGGCAACTGAATTCAGATCTGAGCTTAAATGTTAACACATAAAAGAGATGCTTATGTGTTAACATTTTTTATTGATCAAAAGGTTTATGAATGCTATTCGAATAAAGTAGGTGGGCCGCACATGGCCCGTTTGTTGTCGTCCTTAAACGGAGGGTAAAAAAGTGGTGTTTAACACCAACATTTACAATAACGGCAACTGAATTCAGATCTGAGCTTAAATGGCTCGACAAATTGTCCTGGATATACACGGGCAATGTGAGCAAACCTTTTAATCAATAACAAATGTTAACACATAACCACCTCTTTTATGTATTAACATCGATGTTAACACATAAGGACCTGTCTCGGTTGTTAACACATAAGATTTTATGTGTTAACAAGGCGTGTTAACACATCAGTTCTTAAGTGTTAACAGCCTGTTAACACATTAGATCTTATGTGTTAACATGGGTGTTGGCTTTTATGTGTTAACAGGCCAAAAACCTGGTAAGTATAATCCTACCGAAAGGGGTTAGTGCGTAATTTTCCATATGGGTTTTTCCAGAGGACATTTTTTCCCTAAATATATTTCTACGATGTTTATTTACACACTGCAGATATTTCCAAGCTGGCTGAATTTCCCCAAGTTAAATTCCCATGTACAACATTTTTCCATGGTAGCGGTATTTCCATACAGCCTAATATTTAAAACCCAGCCACATGTATGACACAATTTTCCAATACCAGCCCACATTCTATCTTAATTCATTCAGTTTTATTCTAAACGTTAGAAAAGGCACTGCTCAAAGTGCCGATTGCCTTGGTTTGCTTTTCGTTGTGTAAACGTACAATTCCTATAATTGCTATCCCTAGAAGTTTCTGCAGAATTTTTCTATGCATCGCAATTAGTGATTTAATAACGTTTACTACTTTAAATTTTGATTAAAATTTTAAAAGGCTGTAGTTTATTGGGAAATTCGAATTTTGAAAAACGGTAAAAAGTCCGGTCTGTGGAATCATATTCTCTTCTCAGTGGCGAAGGTTTCATCCAATTATCTCAATGGAGGACTGAGATAAGCTCTTAAAACCATTAAACCTTTGACCCCCTCTGGTGGCTGTATAGTAAAAGTATAATTTTTTTTTATTTTGCATTTCGTGGGTTATTTTGGATGCAGAATCAAAAAAAAATGTTAAAACGTTTATAAAAAATACGTTCCCGTCCACATATCGATTATTGAAACGGTTACTCTACATACATAGTTTCTTTTAACACGTATACAAGATGTTTCTCCGACTTAAGTAAAAATAATCTCACTTGCCAAACGCCTAACAAGATATTGAACCTTTACTCACGGTTACGTACATTAAAACATGTTACGTAACCAGCTCAGCTTTTGGAATACTCAGCTTTTTGGAATAATTAGCTTTTGGAATATTAGCTTTTTGGAACAATTAGACTTTGGGAATAGATAGCTTTCCAGAATAATCAACAGTTTTAAATGTTTACCTTATCGTGACAATGGTCTTTTTGAAATAAGTAACCTTTGGAATATATTAACTTTATTAAATAATTAGATTTCAGGAATAAGTTAAGAATAAACAATGAAAAGTAGACTCAGATTCGCTTGACACAATTTCGTCCTGGGTAACCGGAATTTTAGCAATTTCTCGCTACACGTCTTTTATCGATCTAGCACCACTACAAGAGATGGCATCTAAGAAACATGAGCCATTTATTGTTAGAACCTCCGCAGTCTACGCTCTCATTATGCAGGGAGCAATTGGATATTGTCATTGGAATGTTCTTGTCAGCTTTATACAAGCGTTTCAGTAGCTATTTTACAGTGAACCTATCGACCAACAATTAGAACGGCTTTAGAATAGATTGCCTTCTCTACATGTAACAAAATCAAAAAGTAGTCATCAAAAATTGAACATTGATAAAATTGGCATATAAAATTATTTTTCATTTCCAAACATTTCCAACGAAGCGTGGAGAAACTGCTTAAAAATTTTTGACACCAATTTTTTTTTGGTCAAATTCATTTTATGGAAAAAGTGGATTGCACAAATTTCTAGGATGAATTTCCCTTACAATAAGCGTAATAAGCATTTGATGCGTTACTGTAAGACGATATACAGAACTCATTAAATTCTACACACCGACATTTTAAAGTCATAAATAATAACGGTTTCATACAGCACAAGGTTCTGAAATTAAGTCTGCACTGCATTTTTGTTTTTGAAATATCCATACGCTGTTGGAAAGTTTATAAAAATAACGCTGAAGAGTTTCTGTATGGACCAGTTGCAAAGTCACACAATTAAAAAAATATTGTCAATTTCATTGGCTGAATACTCACTGACTGAATCGAGGTCAAATTTCAAAAAATATATTATCCGCTCTTGCTGTGAATATCGTTAATTTAATTACATGGATGTGTTCCATGATTCTTTACCTGTTTTCAAGCTTCAGGAGGTCTTTACTATCGATCACAAAGATATTTTGTACAAGGAATGTTCAACTATATAACTATAAATTTAAATTGATGGATGGAGGAGTAGTTCGAAGCCTGCCACGTGTAATTAGGTAAATACTCTCTGCCCGATCCAGCGCATACGAAAGATTGAGGCTCTCCATGCAGTTAAAAATCTCATATACGATTGCTTTAGCTTTCAGACCACACGTGTATCGATCGAATGTACGAGCACTGAGTGAGAAACTTAAAAATTCTAGACGCGCGTGCACATGTACTTGTATAAGCTGATACATATTAAAGTGTATCGTAGCCTGAACTCTGCACTAATGTAAAGTAATGCAGTAATGTACTCACGGAAATATTTTAATTTCATTTTCCAGCCAGTTACACAGGGTCGTTCTCACCATCAGCGTAGAAAGTTCCAGTAACTATTCTGACTCAAAAGCTTTTAGACCACAAGGATTGAGCTCTCCAATTCAAAAAGTACTGATACGCAGTCATCATGTATAATATAAAATTATTAATCATAAACTCTCTTATCAACGTCGTCTACTTTCTAGAATTAACCTCTTTGGTTCACTGCAATCATGCAATATCATGTGAAGTTAAGGAAGTTAAATTTTTTCAGAGAAAAATAATTCAATTAGTATCAACTAAGTTTAGAAATCATGAAGTGTTTTTGCATTCACTTAAAAATTCGTGCAATCTTAATCTAAATAATGTGGTTTTTATGAAATTTAAAAGTTACCAGAAAAATATCGGAATCAACTATCCACACAAGCATTACCAACCACATCGCATAATCTTAGCAGAGCTGCGATCACAGTATAATATTGTACAGGTAATCGAAACATTCCGTCACTTTGCATACCAAACCCGAACAGTTTTTGTTTTTTTCAGTGACACAAATGGTGACATATATAAACAGAAAACCGAACTTCTGGAATATTACCTTCAATTCCCTGCACTAAAAATAGCTATCGATTTACTCGATCATTCTAAACTCAACATAAGATATACTGCGCTGTGCAACGGTTACTGTAACGACAGCGGACATTTAAATCAAACCGTTACGGAAATAATCCTGCATTCCGATTTGCATCATAAGCGTTTATTTTGGTCTGGATATGGAAGAATTATTGATGCCACATTGCCAGAATCGGCTACAAGCGTTATGGCGAGATATTCCAAAGATAGATTTGAGAATAATAGAATTTGGTGTGAAAAATTGGGTTTGGATTCGCCAGAAAAATGCTTTGGTTCTCGTGTGCTCATGGTAGTAATTGAATTAATGAAAACACACAATATTTCAATGGCACCAGGTAAATTGCCACAATATCTCGATCAAGATATTCAATATTTTGGTATTGATCAAACTCACGTTGATTATGGAGATCACATAACTAAGTTAGATTATTTAAAAACTGGAATGTATTACTCGAGGGATGAAAAGGAGGTTCTGTATTCTTGTCTGATATCCAGTAAATCAAGTGGAGTATTTTCCGTGAATTATTCCGTCTGGCTAGAACCGTTCTCCATACCTACATGGTCGTGGCTTGCTATTCTGTTAATCACAGTTTTTGTCTTTGAACTAAAAACTGATTTAGCAACTCATCCAAACTTTCTCGGAATCTGGATAGATTTGTCGGGGATTTTTCTAGGATACTTTTCGTCGTATGGAAACCGTAAAATATTGATTTTCCTCCTACTAGAAAGTTTAGGATTATTTATGACCAACTTTTATGGCAACGGAATGACCAGCATACTAACGGTTCCTGAGCAGCCAATTCTATTTAATACTATTAGAGAAGCACTTGAAACTGGCTACAAAATTTTGAAACCTAAACCAATTCATTCAGGCCAATATGAGAATGCATACAAAAAAATATTCAAGTTTAAGCGAATATCGCATCTGTTAAACACAACGTTTGTGTCATCACAAGATCTTAAATATCCATTGAATGAATTCAGGACGGCAAAAATATTCAAATCAACCACTAAGCCGTTGGTGTATACAATGATGAATCTATACAAGAAACGTCTTGAAGAGCAGAATCGCACCACCACATGTTTTACAGTTCCCGAGATATTCTCTGACTGCATGTCGTACATCCAAATGTACACAAACAATCGGAATTGGATGCTAGGCACCCTTGCGAGAATACAGGAAAGTGGTTTAGGTTACCGATGGGACTTTTGGCAAATGCGATATATCCTTTATAAGGATAAACTTCCCTATGTCGAGCTTTCTGACAAAGTTATTCCGAAGAATGATCAAATTGATCTAGGAAGGATCATATTTATAGTATTACTTGTATTTTTTCTGCAACTTATTAGTTTATTGATTTTTGCGATTGAATATATTTTTGAAAGAGTCAGCATCCTGTTGCTCATATCAATTTGGACTAGGTTTGTTTACAGGTACGATTGTGTTTTAAAAAATACGCGTATTAAATTACAAGACATAGTGGGATGCATCAAATCAATTTTACATATCGTTTGAAAATATAAAACATGAAATGGGAATTTGATTTGATTTGGTAACAGTGATAGTAATAGGGGTTAATAAATATAAAATTACTTAGCTTAGTCCTGTGAATTACTTTAATGTACACACTATTTAACTTCAATTGAATACAGATTAATTCAATTATTAGAATGCTATGTACCATCACCACTCTTGAAGCTTTGCTAATGTATATGATCAATACTTTCTGTCGATAATCAGTATTTTCAAATGTTATCATAAAAATATATTTTCTGTATGAATGCATCTTAATTATATCATTTCTATTCAGTAAATAAAATCTCATCAAAAACAATACTGTGCCAACTTGGCAAATTTTGGCTTTGGTAATCAAAGCTATTAAATGTATGTTGTAATTGATTTTTATCCCACACTTAAGTTTTTAAATAGATAGATAGATATTGTCACAAAATGCCCCATCTTTACGCGCGTTATCTCCCTTTTGTAAAATGTTGGTTTTGGTGAGATGCTGAGTGCCATGAGGTGCTCAGCTCTCTTCTTAAAATATTAAAAGTTATTTGGTTTTTGGTGAGCGGCTGAGTGTTGTAAAAGT
>JAHZMV010003708.1:0-11478 GCA_027743765.1 Coecobrya sp. COE2
ATCTTGAAAGACCACGCTGACATCAAGTGTTCTATTAATTCGTTGTCCTTATTGAATTTAAGATTCATTAAAGAATAAGTACCCTTAAATTATACGATATCTCTACCAAGTGATATTATTATTTAAGTCGCTGAAATTAAAATGGACAGGGATTAGTTTAGGCATACGTAGACTTTAGTTTCAAATTAATTTTGCGGCCGGCAATGTAAGACGAGATGTTGTACAATTATTCTGCAAATTGAAGTTGTACGCCATTTGCTTTATATGTTCATTTCATTCATAAACCAACGGAAACTCAATTAACGCCATTTAAAAAAATAACATTACCAAAGCAAGATCATTTAAAACAATGTTTCCGAAACTCATGTTCGCGTATATTTTGTTTCAAGCAAATTTAGGACTAGAAGCTATAAATTGTCAGCAAGATTTTGCATCGATTGAAATTCTTAATGACTACTTCCCTGAAAAATTGTTTCAACTAAATGGAAATTGTTTTGTACATATTACATTTTTTAATGATATCAACATTCCTCAAAATGTATTTCCAGTAATACTTCGTAAACGTGTTCTAGTCTACAAAAAGCAACTTGGAATCGGCGTATTTGTTTGGCAACTTGCTCAAATTATAGTTGACAATCGAGATAATAATTCGTTTGATTCTGGTTATTACAGTCAGTGTCAGTCAGATTATTTTCTTTGTCAAAACGAACAACCAAGAAATCTATTGAAGTATAAATTTGTTTCAAATTCAAAACCGTGGCGATGCGAGATTTATTTCGACATATTTCCATCAAATGGCGGAATGTTCTGGGAGCCCATATCTAATTCCTGGCAGAAATATAAGTCAACTGAAATTTTTGACATTCAGAATGAAGTATGGGATCGAGGAAGCTTTGTGTATATCTATAGTGTGACTGCGTATAGGCAGCAAGCTATTCCCACACCTGTTCCTACCATTTACGTAATAATTTTTGAGAGCTCCGTCGAAAGTGCAGGTTGGCGAATGACATGGATTAACAGTAAGCGTAAGGTGTATGCTCAGCGCTCATTCCGAGCGCTATATTTTGAAATGATTGTCGCCAACTCAAAGATATCTAGTGTTAAGCAACTAGAAGACGGTTCGGATTATAACCCGCTTCCAAATATATTACTCCCTATTTATGAAACTCTGGTAAAAAACCAACAGAAATTTGACAACATTTTGATAGAAGCTCTTTCACCGTGGAAATCACTAATAAATAATCCCAATGGAGACCAACGAGTACACTGGTTTATCTTTCTAATGACTGGTAAATCTGAACAGAGATTTTCAAAACATTTTAATTTATGTGACAATAAATTAACTTACGGTTCTAAGCTGTCGATTGGAAGGCAAGCAGCTAAAGTGATTGACTATCAAGCAAAAGTGCACGTTCATCTTTTAACAGATATTCTGAGAAACTACAGTTACTCAACATTTGATAAAGATTTGTGCTCTGAAGGAATGCTGGCAGGTACCAACAAGTACAGGATGGGTGTGAGGGAACCGCTAGACGGTAATGAGTGGTATGATTATGAAACTTTCGTTGTGTACATTCAATCACAACCACTGATTCATTCTTCTCATGTTCCCTTATCGGCCACAGATGAATTTAATACGTTACGATTTGTAGCTTGTGGAGACAGAGGAATGGATGGATTTTCATTGTTGGGATTCTTAACCGTTTTTGATGTACCGACTTGGAGTTTGATTTTACTTATCGTTTTTCTAGCAGCAATCGCTCCAACGTTGATATTCGACGGTTTACTGTTTTCAGAAAATTCTGTGTCTTGTTTCAAGATTATTTTGGAACAAGGGGCAAAATTCAGAAATATTATTTGGCATAGGTTAGATTTGTTCCGGTTTGTTTACGCAGCATATATATTGGTTTGCCTTGTGTTAGCCAGCACATACAAAAGCAGCAATATGGATCGGCTGATGAAAACCCGACATTTGCTACTGTATGAAACTTCCAATCAGTCAATTGCAGATAATTTTACTATTTATAGTCGCGCTGATGAACTAAATTTTAATCCAATAGTATTTAATACCATGAACTTTTCTATAAAAACGATGGCTATGGAAGACAATGGGCATGTTCACTTGTCAATTCCACGGTCGCTCCACAGATTACTTGCCGTTTCAGAACTGCAAATCATATACGAGTATGCAATATATTTTAACTGGACAACAGCATTTCAATTCAAACAACTAAGTCGGCTAAAATTACATTCACAACTCTATCCAGAAAAAATATTTTCAATGGCGAAGAGACCACTCAAACCGGGAATGGGTTCACCAGATGCGAAAAGAATTTATGTGGAAATTGAGCAAGACCTAATTCTTAACAAGTGGAAACAATGCAATACAATTGCGTTAATTTTGCCGACATATTTGTGTTGGGAATTTGCAGATAAGATTGAAGGACATACAACAACTGTAGGGAAGGAAGCTTATTATCAGCCAGCTGTTGTATTTTATCCATCCCTCATATCAAAATGCTAGAAGTGGAGTCCGTACTTGAGACAAGTATCATGCGTCTGACAAAAGTGGATCTGGTAAAAAAAATTAACACCAGAAAATTGAAAAGTACAGAGAACTCATATTTCAGACCAACTTGTAACTTTTTTTTAGTTTGGACCACAATTGGAATTGCGCTATTTGTAACTACAATTCTGATTAAATTTCCAGATTTGTTGGAAGTCGACATAGGTAATCTTATTAAAAAGCTATCTCAATACACTCTTGTTTCCAAAAAATATCTTGAAATTCGACCTTATTTCCATTTGAATAATTTTAGTCAGCATATTTTTTCTGAGCGCTTGTTTTTCTTGTTCTGGTTCCCCGCGTGCTGCTGCTCATTGCTGGTTTTCGAATCCTTATGGTAGTTCATCTTGCAAGTATTGAAAAATTATACACTGTTTGGATAGTATTCCGACCAACCATTTTGCTACACATATTCATATTTTTATCGGAAGACGACAACAAATCCGACCATTGTAATGGACAGATTCAGTCACTGGATTACTTTGAAACTTTACGCCTTAGTATTTTTTGGTGGAAACTTTGCCTCAGTTGATTACAACGCTTGTCTGATTTGCGTGACCCGATCTGTAAAAGAGGACCTGGAATTCTTTGTGGTAAGCCTTGATCACCCTGCAGTTACAACAAAATTTCAAGGGGTTGTACTTATGCTGAAACAGACAAGAGATTACAATCATCAAAATTATTATTTAGGTAAACTATAGTAATTGTATAACTTTAAACATTAATGATTGTCCAACATTCAAATAAAAATATTCGCAGGAATATCGAAATATCGATCAAAATTTATTTCTTTGTAAATAGTAGCAATGCCGAGAAGGATATATAAACCGTGAATATTTACTTCCACCAAACTTGCAATCATTAATCATTTAAAAATCATTCTCTACAGCATCTCTGATTACCTGCCAAACCATTGATTCGTAATATAATGAATGTGATTAGAATTATAGCATTCATAAAAAAGTTAATAATTATTCAGTATTAAAGCTACAAGCATTAAAGTACCGTTGCTTTCGTATGTCAATCATTTCGTATAGTGTGCTTTGCCATTTTTGTCTCATAGGAGACAGCAATGGCTTAATATAAATATCTACATTATCTAACATAATTATTATTTTTAAGCAAAAATACGGATTTATATATGGAACATATTAGGAGACGCCAATCATTTGTCAAACTGTACGAGTCACCATTCAAAAATGTAAAGATAATAATTTGGACTGCCCGTTATTATAAGAGAAGGTAAAACTCTGCTCTTGTGTGTCATAGTGCCTGTGGTTTAAATTTCTGAATACTTGAAGCAGGTGTTCTATTCTTTTTGTCTATCAAAGTTTTGATAGGTTACTTGAGTAACAAGTGTTCTTCACGATGTTATACACGTTCCCACACCATATCTGACAGTAGAATAAGCGTTATTATTAAAGTGGTTCACATCAACCTATACAATGATCTTCTTAAGCATGGAGATGGGTTTTAAAATTTTAGTTATATTTTTGACGTGTGAAATAATCCATTTTTAACCCTTTCGTCCGCCGAGTTGTGTGTCATGAAGAAACATTAAAGCTCAGCAAAAAATTGTACTGTCGGATATTTGGGCTTGAGGAAAGATCAAACCCAAACCTCAAAAATGCGAAAACAGTTTTATATATTTCTTCTTGCATTGCGTCCTATTTATTCTAAAATTAACTAGTAATGTTAACCGTACAGGCGTTATATGTTCCATTCGAAAATCAATCAAAAATAATGTTTCCCTCTCCAAGCAAATCACTTCAAATTTAACCCACGTATTCACATTTTGTTCCTCTGCTCATGTTCACATTTTATATATTAATTGAATGGTTGTTTGTTAGCAATACGACAACTTCAACTGTTAAATTAATTTTTTTGTCTTTATCAAGTTTTAATTTTGTAAAATAAAAAAGTGTACTTCAATTACCAGATATCTCGACCAGGAGACACTTTCATTTCAACGGCTGACTTCAGGATACATCAGCATTATTTTAGGCGCACGTGGACTTTATTTAAAATTTTAGTTTTTGGTCAGCAGTCGCAGACGAGATCTTGTACAAACATTCGGCAAATTTGAAGCTACCTTCATTCGGTAGTTCATAATGGAGGGTTGATCTATTTTCTTTTAAGTTTCGCTTGTACCCGATTGGTTTTATACGTTAACATCCTTCATTGAACTAATCCTGACGTATAAATAGAATTAATAGAAAAACTTTACATTGGCGAAGAGCAAACAATTACAAGAATGTTTTCGCAACTTATATTCCATTATTTGTTGCTTCAAGCATGCTCACGACATGGTTCTAAATATTCAGAAAAACTAATAGCACTCCGACCATGCATAATCTTATACATTATATTCGTTGAACAAATTAAAAATTCCTATCTTCTAGCAACTCCTCATTTCCAGCAAGACTTTTCATCGATTGATAATCTAAATGACTACTTCCCTGAAAAATTGTTTAAAATAAATGGAAATTGTTTTGCACACATTACATTTTTTCATGATATTAATATTCCTCAAAACGTATTCCCGGCCGTACTTAGGAAACGTATCGCAGTCTACAAAAATTCATTTGGAGTCATCATATTTGATTGGCAACTTGCTCAAATTAGACTTGAAAGACGAGATAATATTTCCTTTGATTCTGGTTATTACAGTCAGTGTAAACCAGATTTTTTTACTTGCGAAGACGAACAATCAAGAATTTTATTGAAGTATCGATTTATTTTAAATTCAAAACCTTGGCGATGTGAGATTCATTTCGACATATTTCCCCCAGATAGCGGAAAGTTATGGGACCCCATTTCTAATAATTGGCAGGATTATAAATCAATTGGAATTTCCCACCACCAAGTTAAAGTGTGGGACCAACGAAGCTATGTATATTTGGAAAATGTGGGTCTTTATAGGAAACAAGCTCTCGCTACACCTGTCCCTACAATTAACCTAATGATATGTGAGAGCTACGCTGATATTGTAAGCTGGCGAGTTACATGGATTAACATTAAACGCAAAGTGTATACTCAGCTTTCATTCCGAGCGATATATTTTGAATTGGTTGTTACCAAAGGAACAATATCTAGTGTTAAGCAACTGGACCAACGATCCGAGTACACCCCTCTTCCGATTTCATTACACGAAATTCACGAAAGCCAGATAAATAAAACGCACTTTCTCAATACCCTGGTAGGGGCTCTGTCGCCATGGAAACCGCTAATAAATAACCCCAACGGCCACCAACAAGTGCATTGGTTGATTTTTCTAATGACTGGTAAATCAGAACAGAGATTTCGAAAACATTTCAATTTATGTAATCCTAAAATACCCTACGGTTCTAAGCTGTCGATTGGGAAGCAAGCTAATGAATTGATTGACTATCAAGCAAAAGTATTCGTTCACCTTTTAACCGAAATTCTGAGGAATTACAGTTACTCAACAGATGATGGAGATTTGTGCGCTGAAGGAAATCTGGCAGGTGAAAAGCGGTACCAGTTGGGTGTCAGCGAACCGCAGGACAGTATCGAATAGCATGATTACGAAATTGGCGTTGTGTACGTTCAATCACAACCAATGATTCATTCGTCTGACGTTCCATTGTCGGCATCAGATGAATTTAATACGTTACGTTTTGTTGCATGTGGCGACAGAGGAATGGAAGGTTTTTCATTGGTAGGATTTTTAACCGTTTATGATATTCCGACTTTGATTTTGATTATACTCGTAGTTTTTGTGGTAGCAATTGCCCCCACATTGATATTCGAGGGTTTATCTTTTACAGAAAATTGTATATCTTGTTTGAAGATTATTTTAGAACAAGGTGCAAATTTCCGCAGAATTATTTTGAAGAGGTTAGATTTGTTCCGGTTTGTTTATGCAGCATATATAATAGTTTACCTTGTATTAGCTAGTGCATACAAAAGCAGCAATATGGATCGGCTAATGAAAAGCCGACATTTGCTGCTGTATGAAACGTCAACACAGTTGATTGCAGATAATTTTACTAGTTATAGCCGCGCATACGAGTTAAAATTTATCCCGAGAATATTGAATACCATGTATTTTTCTATAAAACCGGTTGGAAAAGACGACCATAGGCATTATCACTTGTCAATTCCGCGGTCGTTCCACAGATTACTTGCTGTTTCCGAACTTTCGATAATGTACGACTACGGATTATATCATAACCGGACAACAGCATTTCAATTAGAACAACTGCGTCGGCTAAAACTACATTCGCAACTATACAGATTTAGTTTACTTAAATAATCTACAATTGTGTGTACGTTTGGGTGATTAAAGAAATATGTTATATTATTGGAATGGTAATCCAATTTCTAATTTTAAATTTAATTTTAAATATGCTTGTGCATTGTAAGGTCCAATGCTATTGATTGCAATTTGACAAGAATAAGCTGATACTGGAATTATGGTAATAAAATTTGTATGCAAATTAAAATATTCTGACATCCAAAATCTTACATGTTGGAATTAATTAAAGTTTTGCCGTATGTATTAATAAATCAGCGAAGCATTTTCAAGATTAGAAATTCAAAATTTTTGAATTTAATTATTGGCTACGTTTCGGAAACCAATCAAAACATTTCGATCAATTTTAAACCGAGTACTTCAAATTCCGTTAATCTATCCACATACAAAATAGACATTAATTGGTTTTGTGTATTAATTGAGTGGCTGTGGGTTTAGAGAATGTCAATCATCTGTCAAACCAAGTACATTTGCCAAAGTTACTCCTACATTTTAACCAGTTTGCACTTCATCTTATTACAAGAGTTAAGAGTTTGCAAGCTTGTCATATAGTTTTTAGAAGTGTCAGTTGAAACTCATTTTTGAAACATTCATAGCACGTGTTCAATTATTTTTTTCTCTCATCAAGCAATAATTTCGTTAGACAACAAGTACACTTTAGAATTTCGGATGCATCATATATTGAAGTCTCTATACGCGTTACTAATCATCATATTAATCCATATCAAAGTAAAGTTGAAATAACCAACATTCCGGTTGCACCAACCATTACAGAATGTTGCCTCCGTTGATGCTGTGGTATTTGTTGCTTCAACCAAACTTACGAATATAATATATAGCTGATAATATATTCCCTCTATGATTATATAAATTGCTCGGCTGATAATATATTCCCTCGATGATTAAATAAATTGCTTGGCTGATAATAAATTCTCTAGCTAATACTATATTCTCTAGCTAATAATATATTCTCTAGCTAATTTTATATTCTGTAGCTGATAATATATTCCCTCTATGATTATATAAATTGCTCGGCTGATAATATATTCCCTCGATGATTATATAAATTGCTCGGCTAGATAATATATTCTCTAGCTGATAATATATTCCCTCGATGATTATATAAATTGCTCGGGTGAAAATATATTCTCTAGCTGATAATATATTCCCTCTATGAGTATAAAAATTGCTCGGCTGATAATATATTCGCTCGATGATTAAATAAATTGCTTGGCTAATAATATATTCTATAGCTAATTTTATATTCTGTAGCTGATAATATATTCCCTCGATGATTATATAAATTGCTCGGCTGATAATATATTCTCTAGCTGATAATATATTCCCTCGATGATTATATAAATTTCTCGGGTGAAAATATATTCACTAGTTGATAATATATTCTCTCTATGAGTATATAAATTGCTCGGGTGAAAATATATTCTTTAGCTGATAATATATTCCCTCTATGCGTATATAAATTGCTCGGCTGATAATATATTCTCTAGCTGATAATATATTCCCTCGATGATTATATAAATTGCTCGGCTGATAATATATTCCCTCGATGATTAAATAAATTGCTCGGCTAATATTATATTCTCTAGCTAATATTACATTCACTACTTAAATTGCATTCTCTAGCTAATTTTATATTCTCTAGCTGATAATATATTCCCTCGATGATTAAATAAATTGCTTGGTTAATATTATATTCTCTAGCTAATATTATATTCTCCAACTAATATTATATTCTCTAGCTAATGATATATTTTTTAGCTGATAATAAATTCTCTAGCTAACACTTTAAATTTTAGCTTTTTTTAATTTCGATTTTTTGAATAAATTGAACGTTGTGCATTTTCCTTACCACATAAATTACATGCATTTTGAAATACTCCCTCAAGTTTCTCTGAGCAAGAAAACGTCAAGATATTTCTGCCAGTTTCGTTGAATTCTCTCCTGAAAAGGCATCGCTATGATTTTGTTGGACCATATATATTTGTTTGGCTTTTATTGCCAACTTGCAATGTTAAGCTGTGGCAAGCTTATCCGATGGGATAAAAATTCTAGAAAAATGGTGCGACCAACTAACATCAAAAAGAACAGGAAAATGTTAGTTTTGAGAGCTTGTTTCATACTAACATTTCTAGCATCAATGTGGGCGCAACACTTACACAACTCTATATACCGTGAAAATGTGGACAGGGGATCTTCATTTCGATTTGCAATACCAATGGTTATAACTACGTGCTGTGTATTGTCGCTCTCTATTTGTATTGATATTTACTTGTACCCAAGTCTCATTGCCAGCTATATTAATAGTCATATTAACCTTGGTACGTATTTTAGGTTTACTAACTATACTAGAGTTAAATTATCTTTGCTTGAGCGTGCCAACATTTTTTATGCTTACAATTCTTTCCCTTCCTTAATTTGCATTTCAACATTTATTGTGTTTGGCATGCATTGGAGTAACCCATGCAAGCCTACTTTGGTCGGTTATTGGTTGATTGATGAGTGCCGGGCAGGAAATGACTTGGTAAAATCAAATCCATTGGATATTTCTGTGGGAGGTATTCTAGTAAAATATTTTGTCTATCTAGGCAACTATCTAGTTCTCCAGTTTGTTGTTTCATTTCATCCTTTTGCGATTGGAGGGCTTTTGACATTTTGCTCTTCAAGCTTTGTCTCCCATTTACAAAATTGGGAAAGAATATGTTTAATGACTACAACCACCAAAGAAGAAAGATATCGCAATTCCTGCTACATTCGGCAAATCCAAATTATGGCTACTGCAATGAACGAAATTCAAAGTGGAAGATTGGTCGTGGGTCTAACTATTGGCGCAGTGTTAGCTCAAGCTGCGACATTGGTTGTGCTTGCTCGAATGGATTGGAATATTGGCAACGTATATTCAATTATGTTCTGCGTATCCGTAATGATGTCCAGTTTGACTATTATAATTGGAATTTTAGGAACACAGTCAAATGTCCATACGACATCGGTAGCTACGTTGGAAGAACTTAAACGACACGCTGGCGAACAACAGAGACAAAAGAAAATTTTGGGTAAATGGAGAGTTAAATTTTATATGTCTTGTTCACCTGTCAAGGTAGGGTTTGGATCGATTAATTTTATAGATAGGCTCACACCGCTAAACATTATAGATTTTGCGAATGATCTAACTATCAACTTTCTGTTAACGTTTGGATAGACTAAAATATTTTTAATGGCGTGAAGCTCATTGTATGTAAATAGTGCATAAACGAGTTTTAGAATATTTTCATTGTGATTCTATGTCAATATATAGGTAAGTCAGTATTTTGTCTGTATTCATGGTACTTAATATTGACAATGGAGTTTTTTCGTATGTAATATTTGTGAGTTTGAATATGTTTGCATTATTTATTATATGTTATCCATATGCTATTTAAAGTAATATTTTAGAAAAGCATGAGCATAGAGTTTAGCAGAATGTAATGGTTTAGTTTCCTAAGTTGCACTGGTTGCTTTTATCAAAAATATTCTATCCTTGCTCAGCTAACATGTTCTGTCACCAACATTCATTAATACGTTGTCATTAAATACCCAAACTAACATGCAGACAGTTTTTGTCTACCAAATACCCTTTTTGTCAAACATTACAGACCAGATGAGACTGGTAATTATTTTTTCTTTATGACATGTACATACCTCTTAAATCATTAAATGTATTTAAGATTATTATCTCATTTGTTTCCACTTGTAAATATCAACTGTTTCCAGGTCGTCCTTATTAGAGACCGTTCTAATTGATACCGTGTCCTAGTTGGAGTCCTTATCCTACTTTTACCGTACCTATATTCGTGGCGTAATTGCCCTTCGATGGACCCATGTCTTACCTAATCATGTCTCTCAAAGTATGTGGATGTATTTAGCTTGAATTGCTAATAAATTTTAATCGTCACACGTCAACCGGTGTAATTTTCCTTTCAAGTATGTATAGAAGTATGTTTCCAGTGGACACAATATCTCGATGTTTACTGCAAATATATGTAATGTATTTAATGAAAGCCTTTTCATTTGTATATTTAGAAGTTAGTTACTTGTATATGTATTCGCGAATTTTCAAATTATATTCTGTAACAATGTTTTACTGCATAGCCATGTCTGATATTTAGCGGAAGACACGAACTTAATTAATTGCATGTGTGGGCTCACCTAATTGAGTCGCTTTAATTGTCAGTTTAAACATTAATTATTAGTATAGTAAAAAAAACTGAAATTAATCCGGTATGTGGTCAGCCTTGATCACCCTTGATAAAATACATTAATCGAGAGAAGGAAAATTTACTTTAGACAAATTAAGTCAATGAACATCCGAATAAAAATATAATGTACCTGAGTTTTTATGTTCAGTTTTCATCATAGAGAAATTGGGAGACACATCGGAGTATGTAGCAATTTTATGTGCCAATCTGAAGTTTTGTGGGAACGAGCTTAGGTAAATGTATTAATATCTAATGTTATTGAAATCTTAATCCAATTTATGTGTGCTGATATTAAATATAAATATGTATTTGTGGTGAATAGGGCAAGTGACTTTTGAATACTAAGATTTATAAGCTGTTATTATAATTTGAATTGTTGT
>JAHZMV010003709.1:0-13218 GCA_027743765.1 Coecobrya sp. COE2
CGTTTTCACTGGATGCTGAAAAATGAAGCAGGTGTTGCATCTATTGCAGAATCATTTATCGAAATTCACAAACTGATCTGTGTTGCAGAGATCCAACTTCATCTCTTTGTTATTGCGTATTAAACAAACTCATTTTGTAGGAATTTTTTGACAGATGGTAAGCGTGGCTAAACATGAAATGCAGAAAATCGAACACCTGCACTTGGGTCTACCCTTATAGTATGAGCAGGTAGTTTTTAATAATAGCAAAAATCATGAAAGGTGTTTAGGTATACAGCATTCAGCTTTTGTTGCATGATGAAGAATACCAAACAGGTTGTCTTTTCAATGTACACTGCAACAGTTTTTTATACGATGTTGAAAAAGGACTTGGTTTGAATTTGTCCGTGTTTTTTTCATCCAGCAACAATTTTCTCGGTATATTGGAATTACATTAGTAATACATCAGCTTTCGTAATCATTTTTTTAATATTATGTACATATACCCACCAGCAGCCTGTGTTGAAAACTATTTTATTACTAGTTTGTCTGATATATATTTGAGCGATTGATTATAAAATGTGCAGTAGGAAAGCCGTTATTATAAATACCAATTTTGAATTTAAATACTATTCTTCTATGACTGGGGAATTTCCGAAGAAACAAGTTTTTATCTGCTTTCGCAGCTTTAGTTGAAACAGAACTTAAACGTACGACATAAAATAATCTTTGAAATAGTCAAAGTGAATTGCTATCCACAAAGATGTACCAGGTGAATGTTTATCTGTTTTAATTGGAAGATCGGAAGACGATGCAAAAGAACACAATTTGGGATTCTTTGCAATGTCAAGGAAACCCCTATAAAAGCCAGCGTTTTTTCTGAGAAAAATGTCTAGACTGATAGCATGAGTGGGGAAAGCCAATTGTATATTCATTAAGGACCCGTTATGTCATAGCTACATACTGTTTTCTCGTTTAATTTATTTTTAATTTAATTATAATTTACTTAATAGAAACATTTTGTTGTGGAGTAAAATTATACAACACACTGTATTTTTCATCATGAATAAAATTCAAGTGCAATCATTTCTGAGTGTGTAAAATGGCAGTGGACAATCCATCCCCCACAAAAACAATTCTCCAAGTGCAATAATTTTTTGAAGCAGCATAAGGCTTACTTAACATAAACCTGTTTTTGGTGAAGAAATTATAAGTAAGTAAGCATATAAACAACAAAACCAGCTTCATGAAAAGAGATTTTGGATCATCATCGTCAACAACTTGTTTTCGGCAACATAATGTGATGAAATGCATGAAAACAGATCCACAAAAAACACACATTTATTCTCTTCAACTTTCAAGTCTCGGGAAAATGTGAAATGCTTTCAATTTATTTAATTCATGATTCCTATCATTCTAAACAATTATGTTAAGTCTCGACAAGTCTATCTATATTCGTCCAGTCATTTAGTACATAATACATGTACAAATTAGGTAGTCGTCGAGCCCAAAAAGAAATCGCCAATTTTTTAATAACCACAAGGTTATCTCTCGAGGTTGTACTTTTCCATGAAACACCTACTGCAACCGGAAGATTTTTCTTGATCACCTTTTATTTGCCCCATGTTGCATAATAAACAACATGTTTATTCATTTCCAGTTTTGCTATCACATTCGCTTTCAAATTCAGTAGTAGTTGAGTAAGGTATATCTATTTTCTTCAAAGGAAACTTTACCAAAATAAAACCATATTCACAACATTTATTGTTTTGCCACGATAATACTTACCGTTATTTACTTTACTTCCAAGATTTCATGATCAGCATAACCAAAATACATAAATTCAGCATTCATCTGAACTCAATATTTTTGCTTGTTTATGACATTTTGCTAAGGAGTTCATTTCTTGAGTCAAAATATTCTGGCTGATATAGAGACATGTACAATAAAAACAAATTACTACCTTTTATCCAAACATGATTCGAATCCACTGCTCAGTATTAAATTTTAATGTATTAATGCTTTGTGAGTAAAGCCAAGAGAAGGGTTGACCATATAATAAGATAACCTTCTCACGACCGCATCTTTCCTCTCATGTTTCAGTTCAAGTAAAACTGCAAGAGATGAGGATGTGTGTTACTGCTGCAGATTAAATTTAATGTCACGTGAGCGTAGGTGTATTTCCTTTTACAGTGAAAATGTATATGTTATGGCTTTCTGTGGGGGCAGTACCTACAAGTTACTTGTTAGTTCTTCACCTCTTGCTGTTGATATGAATGAAATGTGAGATGTTCTTATAACCCATCATGACACGTACAATGTTTTGCGATATAGTTTGCAAATTGCAAAAGCGTATTGCATTCTGTTCAGAATGAATAAAACCAATGTAAATTTTTATTTCAACTGCAGTGTGACCTCTGGTTGTCAGTGTGGCAGAAGGAAAGTTTTTTTCTGTGGCGATCGTTCTAATTATTTTTATTCAGTTATATTTTCTGAGGATTAAATTGGGCTAGAGACGACTACAACAAAAACTGTGACTATTTTTTAAAATAATTCATGCTCTATATAATTTTGTGCATCTTCAAGTATTTTAAACTGACGGAAGTGAGTTAATTCAAAACTGCTTATTGATTGTAGGGTAGAAGTAAATTTATTAAATGTGCACTTAATGTAATAGTTTTTCTGCATGAATTATTAAATCATGAATAGATATTCTGCTATTGCGACTGCCCAAGAGATGTGGTGTGGTGTTGGACTGCCCACAATAATCAGCGTCCCACAAAGTAAATAATACGAAGGTAATATGGAGATATTTTGTTATTCAATTATCATTGCTTTTATTAAATACTGGCCACTTGACGCCATAAAGATTGACAATGCCAATTGCATTTCAGATTGCCATACTAGAACAAGCAATATCTATATGGAGATGGTTTGTTTATTAAAATGGCAATGGAACTTGGTACACAGGTTTGGAATAAACTTCATTAACAATGGATCAGAGGAACAACAACTCTGAAACTCAACATTCAAGTGGATCACCGATCTTCTGGATACCATGGTCAGATAAAGCTGCTGCGTAAGTTATTTCACTAGCCTCAAATTCATCAAGGCCGTCTTACATCAGCATTTATTGTCATTGGGTATTGTCCGTTGTAAAAAATTACAGAATACGCGATTATTTTTATACTTCATACATTAAACGTTTGTTGAAGAAACATGTAAATAAGTATATATACAACTTTTGTGCCAACGGGTCTAAAAAAATCAAATGTGTTGAGTTTGCATTGCTTCTCAATATAATTTTTTGATATGTGTTATATGAATTGTTACCTCAATAATCAATTTCACCAGATGTATATACCCATTATATCTTTGAGATCTTAGGATATTTTTTAATATAAAAAAGCCATGAGCCGAAAGATGCATGATAAAGTTTTCATAAAAGATTTCAGTAAAATTAGTTGCTCCTTAGTAAGGAAGCGATTCAGAATGATCACCACGTTAATTTACAGCATCCAAATCTTCTACATTGCAATGTTAGGAAATTGCTTTGGTGATTAGGTAAAAGATGTAGCAAAGTAAGCATAACAAAAACACTTAAACAATTTTGTGTCACTAGGAAGGCGTGAGAATGCGTAGAATATGTAGCTAATTTTGTGTGACGATAATTCTCCATGAGTTTAGTATTTAATACCCGGAACACTTTATAATTCAAGCATGAATGGGTGTCTTTGCTTAGCAAACATTTTGGATTGGTAAACAATTTGATTATATCAATGTCCATATTATATTATTGGTAATAAACATGTACACAGGTAATTAGATTTTATTCCATCGGCAGGATCTCTTGGTTCACTGCAATTTGATATGAACTCAAATATGTAAAACAATTGGTGAAGTACCAAATGTAATTGGTATTCCACTAGCAATCTAAATTGTAAATAATTGACGATCCCATTTATCAAATCCATTTCGATTTACCGTATTTTATGAATGAATTTAATATTTAAGATGGAGATTTTTAGTACAATTTAGTTTTGATTATGCAAGCAAGCGAGTTTTTTATGCAAGCAATTCTAAATAAGTTCTGAATGAATCAGTAAACCTTTATTCACTATTAAACGATTGAAATACCATTTGAGAAAATATTTAAGCCATTCAGTTTCCATGGTGACGTTTAATATTACATTAAAATCTGCATTGCACAAATTTTACTTTTCATTCCATTTTGTGAACAATTTAAATGATATTAAAAGTTACAATATATTCAAATGACTATAAAAACCATTCGACCTCTGCAGTCGAGCCAACGGTATTATACCATTACGCGCACATATTACTAAAATTATTTTGCCTTGCGTGATTTATCTTCCACTCACAAGATAATGCTATTACAGATGATACTTGACCTTGAGATTCCATCGGAAAAAAACAGTTTGGATTCATAATGTAATGATGAAAACACTACTAATAATACAAATCAAACAAGGTATCTAAGTGGCGTAATAATTAAAATACGGTTTTACTGGTAAGATATTAATTATTATTACATGCACTAATACGCTATATTTTTTGATCGAATTAAGCTGGCGAGTGTTGTCTCACGGCTTTGGTTATATTACTTTAATTTTTCTATCAAAATTTTCAACTTGGTGTTTCTTGCCACACTAAAAAATATTTTAAAATGTTCTAAACTGCTTAATTGTATTGGAGGATTCATTAAATCTAGTAACCCTTCTGATCTGAATTACTATTAATTCTGACTGATTATCCCGGTTATGAGCCACCATTAATGTAGGTCTTAAAGTTCCACGATGGTGGGTCCCACCAGTTTAGATGCATCCAGCATCTGATATGGCTCCAACTCTTTAAGAACATTTTCTAATGATACTAGCGTTCCCCAATGCTGCCGATCGGCTCTAGCAGCATCTTTGTTGTCCATAACGAAAATTATGTGGATGGCGGAACAGATCGTGTTCTGAAGGTGATTATTGATCCGATCATTCAGCTCTCCTTGTCTAGTTACAATTGTGTATTGCTTGTTGTACTTTGTAACCTTTTTCGGGGTGTAAAAAATGCAGCCCCAAGTAAAATGATAGCACTAGTGTGCTAATTGGTCTGGATACTGGGGAAGATTTATTTCATCTGGCGGGTCTCGATTGATTATTGGGTAGGAATTGGACTTGTAAGTTATTAGTTTATATGGCCTGTTTATTTTTATTTTTGGCATGTTGGCACTAGTGTGGACCGCCGTTACTTTGATGGTGCTCGTGTGTATCATTATTTTGTGACTGATGATTTTCCAAGTCGTCTTTTCCCTTTTTATTCTAAGTAATTCCATTTCAAGTTGGACTTGTTTGGATAGCCGGTCATTAACACTAAATATATTAGGTATCATATTTTGAAGTTAATTAATTGAATTCTGGTTGTCTTAATTGCCGTTGTACCAAGATCTTCAAAGTGTTGTTGTCATCCAATTGATATTAGCCAATTTCTTCATCTCTGTTAACTGGAGTATTATGACTGGCCACAACGTCACCCCTTTCAGGTTGACTGCATGACGGGAGTTAGTAGTCTAGGTATGTATGTTTAAGTTTATGTACAAAGCCAGGCAATTGTTCACTTACCAGATCTGAGATGGCAGTTATTTTAATGGTAGAGGCAAGGGACCAAGTATTATTAAGGATGTTCTCAATATTATCGTAACCGTGCTCGTTCAGGTTATTATGATATCCCTTACTCATCTCTATTTCGGATAGTACTGAAAATAGTAGCATAATATGTATGTTTTGATTCTACAGCCTAGCACACAATGTAATTGTTGTACGGTGAATTAATCTACGTTTGATTATATTAGTTTAAATTCTGCTTGTACTTTTAATCCGGTGTGAATTTTTTTGATGTATCATTATTGTGTACACTTATATATTGTAATTTTCCAACGAGTTCAAATTGCATACCTACATACATGGATTATCTATTTCATTTTTATGTGGATTGCATGGAAAAACGTATTTCTCCTATTTTATGTTGTTGTTGGTCCATTCATCTATGACTTGGCACAGCACATTGCTGTTATACCTGCATCCTAAATAATTATTTATAATAACATAATAATTCAGTTGATGCTAACTTGACCTTACTCAACAAACACTAATGCAAGTGAACCAGGTGTTGTAGTATGGTTATTAGATTTTTGTATTAATACAAATACTAAGCTACGTAATTTATTATGACATAGGAATGTGTATGTTTATTTACTTCAAAGCTAGAAGCCTTCAGCTAAATATAAAGTGAATATGAACAACTAATAAAAATGAATGGAAACAATCAGTATTAGGAAAGAAAGTTATGGTCGCCAATATCCCAACACATAAAAATAACCTTTGTGAATGCAAGTGACGAAATTAAAAATACAAGTTATAGCAACAGTAAAAGTTATCTTAACAAGATATATCATTATTATGAGGAAATATTGACATGAGTCTAATTTGTAAATAAAACAACCAACTTCATATTTTTATGCCTGTTATTAAGATTTTTTGTAATATGTAAAATACACGTTCCGGAAATATAACTATCCAACAAAATCAGACAATATGTGTTTTGAATTTAAATGAAAATGTATTCGTTAAACAAAACTCAAAATAAAGATCACAACTTTTTGGCATACCTCAAATCTATCGCCCAGTGAATTTTTTATTATTAAATTTTATGCAATTGATTGAAAATATTTGTAGCATTGCAATACAAAAGCAGATTAATTAAAATAAAAACAAATTTCTAAATATTCTGCTGCAACTATTACAAATAATACTGACAAGAAAATGAATACAATAATTTTACATCGCGAGAAACTTGCGGTTTCATTCTCTCCGCTTACAGCAAATCCAGAGACGGCTGGGCTATACAAATTAATGCACTACATAAAGTAACACAATCAAGCAGCGACAATCTGACTTAATGTAAACTTTTTTCTGTTGGCTTCTCACACATTTCTAGATAAGTGAGCGTACAAATGACCAAATGAAATTAATGGGTAAAGACTGACATTGCAAGATGCTATATATGATACGGCAAGATTTATGAAGATGTTTGTACGACAAAAACTTGTTATCAGTAACCTTTTTGCATGGACACTCAAACAAAGAGGATACACCACATACCGAAATTCCGAATTTTGAAAAGCCTTGCATTGCATTCAAACTTTTTCCAAAAATATTGTTATTTTAAACTATTAGAAAAAAGTATGGAAAAATATGTGTTTTGCACTGGTATTTAACTTAACTTTGTTGTCATTAAGTCTAATATGTTCACACATGTATTGCATTATCAGCCTACTAGAAAACAAGATAAATTTGGTGGTTATTGAAAATGGTGTTATGGTTTTTATTTTTGCACTGAATGTCCAGTAAAATTTAAAAGTATGATTATTTGCCTGAATGATAATTTCGATTTTTTTATCTTCAACTTTTCAAATACAGATATGGTGAAAGGTCGGTAAACCTTTTCGTTTTTCTGTCCCCTAAAAAAATATATTGCTATCCTGTTGTGTAATATTATAAAAAGAAATTGTATAATTTGACGCCGCAAACAATATTATCTTCTGAAAACAGCGAGTTTACTGAAAGGAGGTTCACTGGATAATAAATTTCATAAACGAGTAATTTTCCTCTCACAAGCCACGTAAAGCTGCAGAAGTTGGTATATGAAACAGGTTCAAAATGTGGTTTTGGTACATTAAATTTAATGTCATGTGAATGTTGCGGATTTTTTACTTATCGCAGACAGGAAAGTATTATGCAATTTGTAAACACAAACACAACAACCTTCAACGGTAACCTCATTTTCATTTTTGGGATGTTAAAAGCCTTACAACTCATCATGTCATACATGCATACCTATCCACGTATTTATGTGCAGACTATCAAGAGGAAAATTTCGGTGTTTTACAGTTGATGACAAAACCGAAGTCAATTTTCAATCCAAATTCAGTGTGACCGCTGGTTGACTGATTGGTAGTATGAAAATGTTTGAACTGTTGTCTGGTGAGATTTCCGATTAATTTTTTATGAGTCAGACTCCATTTGTGGAAAATAAGTTTCTTTAAATCCAAGCTTGTGAAATTGACTGTAACGTAAAATGCAGATAATGCAGGAATTAAGTGGAATATTCCCATATTTTACTAACTATTAAAAACTTACGATAACATTCCTGCGATAACATTTAAATTAATTTCACAAATCCAATTTCAGATTAATACAAAGCACAGAAAACGTGTATGGACGGGGTAATCATGATGAACCAATGCTTATGTTTGAAGAAGAGCACTCTAACCCTTTGTGGATGAAGCAGTCCTGGACTTAATGCAGATATGAAGTCGAATATGATGATAAGTAACTTATTTCTGTTAGGGCATTTCAATGGAACACATTATGGTTCAGTTCTAAAAGTATAAATCTCGTAGTTCTAAACTGCTCTTCATCTTCAAAATATTTCTTCAATGCGCATTGATGATATTGTCCATTTCTGTACCACAATAGAATGAACACAGTGTTATTTATGAAGCCAATTTTTCTTAATAAGCACAACAGACATGCAAAATAATGTGACCAATCTCGTCGTTCCAGCAGGTATTAAAAAGCGTTTGAAAGAGTTGATTTTTTTAGTTTACTGACTATGGTGAATTTAATTTTGGTACGTGGTAATTATGAAGGTTATTTTAGTAGTTAGTTTTTTACGATAGATATGCACTGCGTTTTATTCAATTTGATTCTACGTTCTTTATACCCATTAGGGTACCCATACTCATACCCACATTGAACAAAGATGGGTTGGCTTTTATGGTTACATGCTTAATAAAATAAAAATATGATGTTACCTTCTCGTGTATTATTGTAAAAAGAAATTGTAATATTTGACTTTCCAAACATTTTTATATTCTGAATACTGCAAGCGGTGGGGTTCCCTGCATAGTAAAATAAAATTCACACTGGGGGTTATTTTCCTCTCATAATGAACCCAACGCTGCAAAAGCTGTTCCATGACGCTGGTTCAAACTCTCGTTTCAGTATATTAAATTTAATGTCATGTTATACTAATAGTTCTGGTTTTTCTGCTTATACCACACAGGAAAATACATATTATGTTATTATTCTGCACTATACTTATATCATGCTGCTCACTTGTGTCATGTAAAAAATCTTGTCTTGTCATGTTAACGCAAACTTTTCCTTTCTACTATCAACGATAAAACCAATGTAAATTTTCAATTCAACGTCAGTGTGTGACCGTTGTCAGCGGGATTGACTGCATGGAAATTGTAGTCAGTCGGAGTCAGACATTTTTCTGTGAAATCAGTTAATTGATATTTACCTAGTGAATTTGCCTGGAATATTGTTTTTAATTGAAGGCTGATAATCGTCATTGTTTCTGTAACTCGGAAACCCATAAAAATTGGATACAATAAGATGGCCGAACCTGAGTAAGTAATTTAAGTAAACAACTTTACCCGAGTTCTTTATTTTTATGTATGCAATAATTTTGCAACCATTGTAAACGTTAGTGCAAAAAAATACTTTAAGCGCATTTTTCCTAACTATTTTTGAAATTTTGTTTCGATAGTTTGTGGAGTTGGACACGGCGATATGGTTCTTGGTAACGGGTAGTAAACGTCCCGAGTAGTGAAAGTCAAATGAAGGTATTACTAAAATAGCCTTTTGCTTATACGGGTAATTATTAACTGAGCCCTTCTCATTTAATTATATTGAAAATAATAATCTTTATTTCAGATTAATATACAACTAGCGTCTATATGTCCTGGAAAGTGTCAACATAATAAATATGGACATATTTTCAATGACAAAGAAGTAAGCAGCCTTCTGGACCATTCCTGTAATGGAATGTCAATATGTTAAGTTAACAATTTGTTTTACTACCTATATATTGTCGGTGCCACAAAAATGTGTTTTTAAATGGATCAAACCATCACTTTTCATCTACTAAGACAACTATGTTCAGTTGTAAGTAGCACAGCATTATCGCGGTACACGGATTTTTCACGTAATTTCAATTTGAATTCAGTTGGACTTCGTATTTTTTAATAATGAAATCTTTTTTGGTAAACTTAAATTTCATTCGTGAAATTTTTTTGGTAAACTTCGTCCCTGAGTTGTACCAATAATATCCTATTTTTTAAAGTTATATTAATTTATTATTATTGGTTTTTCCGGTAAAAAGTTCATAGTAGCGGTAACCAGACTTTTCACTTCATAAAATGGGGCATATATTTAGACAGGACGTAATAATATTACTAGCTCAATAATTGTGTTTTCAGAAAGTTACAGCTGTTAAATTGAACATTGAACATCCACCGGTAATTAAAATGCACATGCAAGGAGAGAGTCCACAGATTTAAAGAAAATTAAGTTGAGGAACTTTTTGTACGTACCGTTTTGTAATTTTGATTTAATGATTATATTTTCGTTCAGAAGAATCAGGCATTGCTTATTTATTTTCATTCAACTGCTTATTGGATTTACAAGTTCACGGAACTTGTGTACAATTATTATGCACGGCAACAAATCGTTAACATACAAAACAGTACCAGTACGTAGCGCTTTAGCAAAGGAGCAACGTGCATGAACTGGTTTATCCTAACTTTTTCGTTATCTATTCGATTTAGTCTTATCAAGGTTGTTACGTTTAGTAATTATGATTTTGCTCAAAAACACGAGAATCCGGTGTAAGGGTTGTTGTGCACAAGGAATTATATATAAAACATTTTAGCATTAAATTTGAAAACCATGCCTACTTGTAACAGTAAGCATTGCAAAGTCCGCTGATTCTTGACGTGCTATTTCAATTTTTAACTTTTATTCAGGGAGAATATGTGTATAGGCCAAGAGAGAGGATACCAGAATGACTTCATATAGAAAATGTCATTCTTGATATACTATACTAAATGCACATTAAAAACATTATTTGAAATGCATGCGTGATTCCGAACAATCAGTAATGCAAAGTAGCAGGTTCTTAATCGCGTTGTTTCTCTTTCAATCACACTTTTATTCAATTTACATGAAGAGGTAATAACGAGACAAGTCAGGATGACGGAATGAATGTACACAGTACATTTCATTCCTTATATACTAAAATAGAAGCACTTAATAATAACATTATAATCTGCTGTTCTGGCCAATACAGCCCTATTGCCTACTTATATTATTATTGCGCGATTATCGTTAATCAAGCGATTGACCATTAATCATACTACATGTTTATCACTACTTGTTTACTGATAACACTACTTTATACATTATGCCGATACGAGCTAAATGAGAACTAACTAACAGGTGAACATTATTATGTTCACATGCATATATTCATCTATACATACATCCAATGTGGTTATATTACTTTTTTAACATTTTTATATATTGTATGAATAATATGCTTATTAGAGTTAAGCTTATTGCCCACACTCTTCATATTATCTGTTGTTTTGGCCATTACAGCCATATTACCTACTTATAATATTCTTACATGACTATGCTTAATCTAATGATTAACCATTCATCATGCTGGATATTAATTACGGCCTGTATGGTGATAGCAAATTATGCCGATACGTACTATCATATTATGTGAACTACACGTGCTAACATGTTCACATGCATACATTCATACATGCATACTAATCAAATGTGGTTTCGTTATTATTTTATATATTCTGATATTAGTATAATAATATACACTGTTTAGAGTTAGGCTGAATGCCTGCACTCTTCAAAACATTAACCCGAATGGAGTTTTATGCTTTTTGTTGCATTTTTAATATATGCATTATTATATTATGCACTTTTTAGAGTTAGGTTTAATGTGTGCACTTTTCGCTACTTGTTCCTTCATATGTACTCTGCCAATTGATGTATATCACGTTTTACAATTTGACTAAAATCATAACCATACTTAACATAGTGAAATGCACCCTGATTTTAACAATGTGCAATCCAATGAGTCTAGGTGAATTGGGACGTTCCGTAATGCGAAGACGATTTGTGGGGTCAAGTTGCACATTAGCAACTTCATTTATGCTCGTCTATTCTTCTTCATCATGGAGCTGGTTCATCAGCCCAATGATGATCGGTCCAGTTTCATAAAATTATCTCTTTTGTATTATTCGTCATCTTATTTGTTGCGAATGTCCAAACGAATGAGACAATATTTTACGGTGAGATAAATGAAACCAAGAGAGAGTAATTTTACGGTGATAGTTAAGATAATGAATGCGATGATGGTATCGTATATTTCGATATGCTTTGGGACCTGGGACACCGTATCTCATCCCTTCGGGATGAAGAATTTCATTACGGAAAGACTCTCAAAAAGTTACTGGTAAGTATGAAAATTATGTAGGGTTATTGTAGCTGTTTGTCTGGTAAACGGAGGGTTAAATGTAAAACACAAAGTTGACAAACCAGGTAATGCAATATTTTGTAGGTAGTATGTGTTATTTATATTGATAATTTAAAACCTACAAAATGCGGTAGACCTTCACCATTATGTACTTACAATTAGAGTATGTGATTACAAATTGACCTTAAATCTTTCACATGACACATAAGAATATGATAACTGTATTGATAATAATAAGCAGTGACTGATTGCTCATGTTAACACAATATTATAAAACTAATCTATAATATATCGTGGTTTTATGTTAATTTCAAAATGTGTACACAAATAATAAATACAGTTGCTATGTAAATGTACACATTGCATCTGTATTTTCATACATATATACATTTAATATGTTAGAGACAAATCGTGCGACACCAAATAACGGGATTCTGCACCATTGCAGAGTAAGTAGTTCATGGAATACATAATTTTATATTTACAGAGTTACTATGGTTTTCATGAATATGAAAGCAAGGGAATTATATGTGGTTATTGAGTGACAAATTCCCCAGCAATTGAAGTGTACTTTACAAAACAATTGTTTTCAATGTACGAAATAAACAATAAAGTTGCAGCCAATGAATATCGCGATGATGCTGTGAGTCTAGAAATTCAATTTCTCTATTTATTTATTGACATTTATTTATTACATGACGTTGCATGTACCACTCCAGTTATTTCAATCATTGTCGTTGAAGACTCCTTTGCCAAATAAACCACCTTTCCACATTGGTGACGCCAAAATATGACTTCCGGTAGTGTTTAGGTGAACGA
>JAHZMV010003710.1:0-23067 GCA_027743765.1 Coecobrya sp. COE2
TGTTGAAATTGAATTTTTCGCATTATTTTTCATCCCTACTTGCACTATAGACATTACTGCTCCTGCACACTGTTTTAATGATATACCTACTCATATTTATGTAGGTAATTATTAGGATGGAATGCAGAATGGTGTCAACATCAACGAATGAAGTATGAGCGTGGAGCAATCCATGGGATGGTGACATTCAACGACAATGCAATGTGCATCCTCTTTCAAAGCGACCACATGTATGTTCTAAAAAGTGTGGTTCTCCTCATAATATTACATTATGTGTCTGTCTCCCTTCCCTTTTCGCTGAAACATTTTAAGAATTGAGAAATCCTCAAAACATAGGGAGTCCTATCGTACACGATATTTTAACTTTATACTTTGTTCTCAACACAATTCTAAGCATTCGAAATTAATGAATTCCACTTTATTTACTTTTATATTCCTATACCCCCCTTACCGTACCACCATTAATTCATAAAGTTTTAAGTTTGACTTATTTTTTGTGACGATATGCTGTGATGCTTTCTGATCATTTTATTTGTAGGAAATACTATTAGAAAAAACACTGAAAGCCATCCATCTTTCAAACTCTTGCGCATACAGAGCAACGGGAGAAATGAGATAAAAAAATCCAATACAGTTTTCCTTCATACATTTTTGTAATGTTTAAGTACAATCATTGCCGCTGCTTCCAGGGAGGTTTTGTCACCATTGAGCAATGCAATATATAATGTGATAGTGATTATTACGAGATAAGGATGACGAAGGAAGAGTTTTATCTTTATTTTGAAAGAAAAACTAATGTACCTATATAGTTATGTAAAACGGATTCTGATATAATTTATCCAGTTATCTGTCGTGACGTGAATGGGTCATATATTACTGAGAAAAAGTGGACACAAGAAACATTGTGCCTTAAACCAAGCTTTTCTACATTTCTAGCTTTCTTGAGCAGCAGATAATATGATGAATATTATCTGGTTTTCTGAGGAAATATTTGCTCAGTTGAATATGTTGACTGTAAAACTCCTTTTATTGTGGGTTCATCATTCTCCTTAAATAGCCTATATTATATTAATTGTATAGCAAAATGGAAGCCAGCACATACATCGACCTGTGGTGATGATAACGAAAACAACAAAATTAATTCATATTTTTATCGTCACTGTCACATTATTTTTCCCTTATTGATCCTTCTGCATAATACATAAAATGTCATCATCATAATTTAGGTACTTTATATGGAATAAATACCGTTATTTTTATTGATCCATCAATATTGAAACTACATTTACATATAAACTCTCATCCAGCACGAATATCATCGTAATGATAATTTTTTATGTTGAGTCGTCTCTTCTGCGTCAGTGGTCTTAATCCTGCTTAATATGATTAATACACAGTACACACCAAACGGATTGCCGTGTGTATAAAAAACTAAAAGACAGTCGTTCTTTATTTATACGAAAAAAGATCACACAGTAATTTCTTCTCCATTATCGTCATCAATTCAAGAGCCCATATACAGCCCTTTTCCCAGCATAATATGATGGACATTCTACACTGAAAAATTAATTATGATAACATTATTTTATCAATAATGTTTTAGTAAGAGCAGCAACATCACCGCCACCGATAGATTTATGGTATCGGTTGTGGCGAGGATATTAGGTATGTCATGGTGGATGCGTATGTATTTCGTGTATAGTTCTGTTATGCATGTATGCCCTAGAGAGATCTTTCAGAAGCTGAACAAGATTGAATACATAATATCGTCTTTCTCCATTTGTCAGACCAAACGATAAACATTTTTCTATCTATATTAGTATAAGCTGTCTTGAGTCTCTTCGGCAGTGCAGTGTCGTGGATTACTGGGATGGGATTGGTCAGGTCAAAAGTCAATCTCATCAAAGTAAATCATATTAAATATTTCATCTCTCATTTTCTCCTCTTCTGCTTCTTGTAATATAGTTGTAGTTTACTTAATAGTAAAAACTATGAGCGATGGTTGGTTATAATGATTGGTGATTTGCAAATGAATGGATTTGATTTTATAATCCGTCCGTGCTCACCCTCGCCTCATAAACTATTGGTCTCTTGGTTCGCAAAAAGCCATAAAAATGGTCTTTTTGGGGTGCGTTTGTCCATAATTTTACTTTTCATTTCAGATACTGCGTCTTTTTATATGTATTTTGCTTACTCATTTCGTGTAAATTCTGTATAAGCACTCTTTGCTTAAATCACTTTCTCTATAATGGCACGATTCTTTCCTTTCTTGAATTTTCAGCTTATTGGTTTCTTAATTTGATTTCCTTGTTTCGAAAAAGTGACAGTCATAAATGGAAGATAGTTTCATTGAAATTATTGTCAGTGTTATAACACTGATGAAATGCAGAGCAAAGGTTCAGATTTAAAAAGTAAGATTTTTGATAAATTTTGATTTTTATGTAAATCGTGTGCTTTTATTCATTTAAAAATGCCCATCCAATCCCTGTTTCCAATATCTCTGTGATTAAATAAAAATTAGTTTAATTTTAGTATATGGTTAAAATAAGTTGGCTAACTTCTTTTTGCGAACCGTTTAAAAATGAGTAATGCATAATTCCTGTTAGCGTGTGCCTATATTGAGAGTTATATTTATTACGTATACAAAGCCCATAGATATGAACGCAAGTTTTAAAAAAAATATATTTTATGACAGAGATGATTAAAGCAACTTTGATGGTTGATACAAAATCTTCTGCTGATGATTAAGATGTTCTTGCTGGTTGAATGGAAGCGAGAAAATCATTTGCATAAAAGCCAGCGGTGTTTTCGATAAGGTATTCATAATATGATAGTTATTTTTTAAGTATAGATGAATCTTTTTTCTCCTCCTGAATAGTTATGAGTGGTGTGATTATAAAATTGGTATGTATTATGTAGAATATCTACCAAAGTTTCCACACTGATCATTATACTGTTCAAGTTTTAAACACTTTCTTCGCTTAACTATCCAGTATATAAGTTATTCATACATATCCTTTATATGTCATAATATTCATCATCAACAACACGAGATTATAATTGTGTTTTTCTCTGATTTGTTCCTTCATCCTTGTACTGTACGCTTGATGCGTTATGTGTGTTATCATTATCATTGCCATTCTTCTGTCCAACATACCACCACCGTCATCATCACACCGCATTGACAGAGCAAGACAAAAGACAAAGTGAAGTAATATTTATATGGGGTTCTAATGGGAGCTCAATGGCCGGGCATCGGAGGAGTGCGCTTTAGTACAATGTACATTTTTAATGCTTTGTGTGTGTGTGAGTATCTTTATATGCTTATCTATCATTCACTTCTCTTTTTCAGTTCAACAGCAGTATAGAATTGTGAGGAGAAGGAGAAGCTGATGGTGGTGGTGTGGCTGTGCGTTTTTACAGCAGTCAGTCAAGTGGTGGTATGGATGTATTGATATGAAGAGGATGATCATGGTGATCATGGTGATCATCCCGAAGAGATGATGACTGACTGACGGTGATGATGATGGTATGGTACACACTCTCTCACAGCGCATCAACTTTAGCTTCCCTGCTACTTGCTTACAAAGCCTTCATACAGCGATAGGTTAATGCATTGAACTTCTCTAATAATAATATGCATATCATTATCTCTTGTTATCTCTCTCTCCTTGGCTGCATACGTATAGATAGATTTAGGTTGTTGCCTGCCTGTTTCATTCTTCTCTTTCATCAAACAAAATAGTCAAACCTTAAGTGTTACTAACTTACTTTCAGCGAAAAAGTCAAGTCAAAATGCCTCTAAGCTGGTATTATGCGTTTACTTACTTACGTACGACCGAAAGTACTTACTTAGTTTGCAAGGCGGCATTCATCAGCACTGCATGATGTATGCATTGCACTGCACACTACACACCACCACCATTACCATGATCATGCCATACCACAAGCTAATATTATAATCCACTACAGAGAAGGACGACAACCAGCACCACTTCTCTCTAAAAGAATAACAAGCGTTGTTGCGAGTGTATGGACCAAGTATACGGAACGCACCACCAAAGCAACCAGCTAAAATAGCAATGCTTAATATGTTCCAAGCGAATATATGTAGTTTTAGTAGTAACTAAGTAAGTACCACTACTTAAACGTTATTTTTCCTACTTCAATCTTCTCTTTACACACGGCACTATTTATTAGGCTAACAGCCCACCATGCCATACATATATAACATAGGCATGTACGCAAGTAAAATGTAGGCATTTATTATCAGCATCATCCTCTCTTTACTGAAAACTCTCGTTTCTCTCGCTGGCTCTCTGCCTTTCTTTCTCCTTCTCGTTTTCTTCTTCTTCTTCATCGTCGTTCTATCTACTACTAATGATCCCCATGGCCTGGCCTGGCTTATTGGTGCTGGCATCATCAGCAGCAGAACAGTTTGCTGCAATACAGCAAAAACCTGCTCCTAGTGCTGCTGTTTCATCGTCGTCGTGCCGTTTGTTGGAATGGAACCACCACCATCCTTCGTACCACTCCAACCACCAGTTTGGCACGGCTTACTCAAACAACTTAGTCGGTACCCTGATTTTGACCGGAATGGTCATGGAAAAGAGCGAGGCTCTGTTTCTGCTGCATTAAGAGCTGCTGTTAGTTACTCCACTGCTTCTTTATTCCAATCTTCTCTGTTCGCCCCGCAAGATTAACTCCACTCACTTTCTCATCATCTCCGTATCGACTCATCATATCAAATCAATTCAGTTTTTCCTTCACACTACTCTTTATCCGTGTCAGTCAGCAGTACGATTTCTCCCTCAGCCAAGTAATAAATTAATTGGGAAAAGCTGTATCATTATTTTTATTATTATAGTTTTCTACGGTACTATACTTTCTACTGTGTTGTAGTATAAAATGTACATACCTATTATATTCCTCTTCATCAATGCCGTCATCGTCATCATCCCTTCGGGTACAATAAGACAAAGATGACACTAGTCAGTAGCAGGGTCATTTACTTTTTTCTCTCGTTTATTGGCTCTGTTCCATTTTACTACGCAGACAAGAATAAGAGATAGACGGTTGAACAGAGGAATCCAGGTGATCCCCACCATATAACCAAAACTCCAAATAGAAAAATTCAACCAACCAAGTATTCAATTTTCTGAATCTTTATACAAGATCAGCAAAAAAGTATTTCAACATCTTCAACTACAACATTTTGAAAGGTTATTTTTTATATGGCGAAAAATCTTCTTTTGAAAAAGGACAGGACGAAACGTCGAGAACAAAGTCAACAGATCTATATTTCATTCAAGTACAGTACAGTGAATTACCTTGCTTAACTCCTTATAAGTCAACATGGGACCTGAAAAAAAGAAAAGCGATTGGGTTTGTTTTACCAAAAAAGTGAGAGAGGAAAGAAGAGGAACAAGAGCAAGGTGAATTGACGAGGAGATTCGACAAGGAAGATTGACAATCCTTTGAGTTGGATTTCACAACGGTTAAACATAACAGGGTCGAAGCAGAGAGAATATGTGTGCGCGCAATACAGCAAGGGAGGACTACATATGGACCCCAAACTCCTTTATTCTACTATACTGGGTCGGGGTCAAAAAAATTCCCACCTACACAACCTCTCTCTACCGCATTACCGAACAAGATCGCTGCTGATGAGGAATGAAATCAAGTTTGCTGAAAATTTCGTGCATCAACAATTCCAATTCCTACATCAACCACTGACTGCCAAGTCCCACCCGGGAAAACGGAAACTATCACGTATTTACTGTGCATGGTGTGATGATAATAATTATATCTTCTATCATAAGCCTCATCCATCCGCTGTGGATTATATCTTTTCTCCGCTTCATCTTTAGCAACATCACCGAATCACCATCATTCACATTTGCAACCAACGATGAAATATATACGAAATACGGAAGCGCTCAACCATGCAAAAACATATTTTTGTTGAATGAAAAGCTGAAACACGAAGAAAAGTACTATTCCTTCCTTTCAACTAGCACGGTAGTGCAACATTGGCAGAGGCGAAAAGCAACTAGCACCGCCACGTAAAGGATCACGCAAGTAAATTGTTTTACGATACTTTACATTCCTTTAATTAATTACTTTTTTCTTCCACTTCTCTAGCAAAAGAAATGAGAACATTCTGCAATACCCCTTCTCATTCATAGATTAATGTAGGTATAGGTACTTATTAATGTAATAATTTGTGATCTTTCATTCATAATCTTTTCAAATAAGTTTCAGTTTTTGCTTCCTTCTTAATTTTTTATTGTACTGGGCCAGAACAAACCTAACTGGCGATTCGAACTGTTGTCCGAATTGATCCTTAAAATAATAATAATATGAATGATCATGCAATTTTCGTACATCTGAATTGAAAGAAAAAATGCAGCGAAACACAATAATAATAATGCAATGCAATTTAATTAGTATTCTAAAAACGTTCATTGAAAATAACATTCAATTTATATATTTTCCTTGTGTTGTTGATTTTATTTTATATTGCTGCCCTTTGCTGGTATTGTTTCAATGAGTATACGCATACATATATATAGCTATTTGCTATCATCATTGCCATATAAAATTTTTCTCAGTACTTTTCTCTCTCTCCATCTTCTTCCATCAAGTGTAGTCCCACTTATTCCTTCTTATTCTCTTGCATTGCATTTCTTATTACATCGCAATGTAATACAACAATAGACATTACTTGTAAAACTACACGTTCAACTCAACTACACAGAGACAAGCAACAACTTACTACTACCACTTCTCTCTCTCTCTTTATGTATGTTTCATTTTATTCTTCTTTTTCTAGTTTTGTTTTGTGCATAAAGCTGTGACGAGAACAGGAGACCAGACTAGCAGTCGAAATGCGATAGTAGGAAAGCGAAATAGAAAGAAGGCGAGAAAAACAGAGAGAGAGAGACATTCACATATATTTTTTATATATTATACTCGTTTTATTTAATGGTAACTCGACACACCGGAAACAGAGAGTACGATGGATATTTGATAAAAGTTGAAGGAGCAACTCTTGCTGCTTGCGCGATTTTAATCGACAAACGAAATAATCTTGTATATAGAAAGCTATGTATGTACACAGCTGGCAATAACCTATTGCTTGGCTGTTGGATTATAACTTATAGACCATGTTAGCCGTTTTTTATTTCTCTTGTTTGTTGCTCGTAATAATGTAATGTAAATGTAGTAATAATATGGCTATATTATTGACTTGACTTGAGGCCTTGTTGTAAGAAGGAAGGATATATAAAATACAACTTATTCAACAATTTATTTCTTACCCCTTCTCTCTCTCTCAACGAAACAATAAGTCATTTCAGATAGATACATAGATCGCATCGGCAGTAAATGCACAAGTCAATAGATAGACAACTAGAGAAAGAGAAACCAGAAAACAATGTTGAAGTTCGTTAGAAATAATATTTTACAGTAACCGCCATCCCTATCCACGCTCGCGCTAACTATACTTGACTTTTTAGCATTCCACTGACCATTTAGCATATTGCAGTAGAGTAAGTCGAAGTTGAGACTCACCAGAGACGTAAAGAGTATACGTACATGAATCACATGAATCATCATCATAATAGGTAGAAAATAAAAGCCAATGTAGTAAACTACTCTGGCAATAGCTCTCTTGCAACTTTATGTTTTCGGCAGCTAGAAAACAGTAGCTGCTGAAAAAGACGAAAGAGGGTTGTATTTTATGCCATATTTCATTGTTATTCGTAACAGCTTCATAGTAGCTGCTGCAATGTAATGCCTGCATCAGCAAAAAATGGACTCTATAAAAAGTAAGTCAAGTAAAAAGAACTGAGTTACGTATTTCATTTTTAGGTATGAAATACTTCTGCTATTTTTACTGATTGTACTTTGTACTTACACATTGCATTCGCATTTGTTAGTGATCATTATGATAGGCATAAAAATTTAAGTACTAACTGTGCCATTAGAGAAGACCAATATTTGAAGCTTGATTTATCATACCATGGACAGCAATGAGTTATGTGCAAAAAGGAAGCAAAGTGGACAGCTTGTTGAAAGAATGCGTATTGAAGATGACCGTAGTATAACATCAAAACAAGCGTTAAAAATAATGCAGTTGGTACTAAAATTAATATTCCCACCAGCAGGTGACCAATAGAGCGGAATAAAGGATGATATCTCAACTGCCGAAGGTACTTTAATTGTTGTCTATACTCCTCCGAAGGCCAATCGACATTACCAAACGGTAACGAAGAAAAGAAAAGTTTACACACAAAAATATTAAACTTCTATGAATTTTAAGCTTAATTTGTTGCATTTATGGAAAGACAGCGAACATTTGTTGTGACGATAGGAATGTCACATAAAAGTTTCAGATTCTAAATTTTCTCTTTAAGCTATAATTTATGTGGCCAACTAGACCCTTTTTGCTACTGGACATCACGCCTAGAAAGCATCATTCCGTTAATTTCTGTAAAATCTTGCAAGTTACATTTCGCCCACTGGATGTCCCCTGCCTGGGTGAAAGATGATGATGTCTACAAACAATTGACGTGTTAGATACGAAAAATAGTACACAGTTAATGGAGGTAAGTCATAAGTGTTACATGAAGCGTCTACAGGTAAGATATAATAATGCGTATGGATTGTGACTGTTGACATATTATTGCTACGAAAGGTTTTAAGACTTTATTGGGTCGAAAAGGAATAATGCTGCAATATATTTTACTATCGATACAGGCTATCCAATATCAACATGAACTCTTGTACGTGGCACTCATGGCGCGTACTATGTACTACTGAAACGTTATTATGTGTATGTCTTTTGTGCAGAGTACATACATACGTGCCGTGATGTTGATGATAATGAGACAAATATATGCAAGCAGAAAATATAGCGAAAGAGAAAAGCTTTTTAAAAGTTGTTTTCCTCTCCACTTTGCGTCTTATTGGATAACTACGAACGAAGAAGAACAAAGACTCTGGTTGTTTGGCCAAAGTTGGTAAGAGTATAAAAATGCCTTTGCCGATTGCACATAGGGACAGCGAAACGCAATGCTATGCTAAAAAGCACTTTTATTCCTCTGCATTACGACAGTAGCTTGCCATGCACGCATACATGTATAACTATTAGAGATGACATTTTTTGTCAGCGTTTTCAAATGCTATCTCTCTTCAATTGCAAAAAAAGCAAGTATAACTTGTTCTTTGTCACTTTCCTAACAACAAAACTCGAAAATACTTGAGGGAAGGAATAAATCCTACTTACAATAATGGAGACGAGGAGGAAATTAACTCCACAAGAAATGAATTTCAAAGTGAACCAAGAAAAAGATTTGGACGGTTCAGTGTATTTTCTGTCTTTGGCAGAGAATAAAATAGTCAAGTCGGAGGCAGCCAGAGATATTCGGTGTTTTAGGTATGAGCAAGCAATTAGAGAGAATTCACTTGCATGATGGAATTTCAGCTATTTTTGGACCCCTTTAACACTAGCTGGCGAAGTATAATATAATCCGCATAGGCATATCCCATTCCATTAAACTTGCACAAAAAGAAAAAAATAGGAAATCACATAACGCTGAGCTGCTGATAGCAATGGCGGTTTTTTCACAAATGAATCTGATCACGAGAATGAATATAACCGAGCATGTCGTTATCTCTGCTTTGTACTTTAGAGAGTGAAAATCGCTTTCCGAGTTGGAGAATCACTATTTGTTGTTTGTGTACCAACAAACGGAAAGAGAAAGACTGAAAACTGATGATGCACTGTGTTTAAGAAACACTGGTAAGAAAGCATAATGATATATACATGTGATCAGCCAGCATCCGCAACAACGAAAGAACCAATATATTATATCAACAACACCACCGGAATATATGGGTATCACTGCCACAAGCGTTTTATAATCCGTGTGTGCAAGCAAACACCAAACAAACAACCACAACGCGCGGTTGTATGCACAGATAATCATCATCATAATATGCGCACACGCTACATATATTGAATATTATACAATTGCACAACGTACACGTACAAACTTTCATCATCAATAACCGCCCGGCTTGCTATGTTTATCCCGTCTTCTTTTATGAACTTCACAGAAGATGACGAAGTATATACACGGTGGATTTCAAAATTCCGTTTATTTTTGTCATTGGCTTTTGCTGATATTTTATTTTATCGTTACCAACAAGATCAACATGATATCTCGTATGATACGAGTCGTATCGTACCAAAAACAACAACGTGAACAGCAAACATTAGTAAATCAGACAGCGAAAGCGAAGCCAAACCGTTTCACAATGGAACTTCCCACGTTGACTGTTACTGCTGTGGTGCCACCATCACTATCACCACCTTCGTTTAAAATAGCAAAGTATACAGATGGAAACCTCTTATGATGATCATGATAGCGATGGCAGTTTTATTTGTGTAACATTGGAAGTGTTGTAAAATCTTACGGATTATACATATGTAAATATAGAATGCATGAAGTATTTTGCGTACCAATAAACAGCAAATGTGTAGCAATTGGATTATCAAGATTTATTCGCTTCTCTTTAAAATATATATACCTTGCAGGGTGCACCATTAAGGAAGAAAAGGTACGAAACAATTAGAGGATTTTTATCTATTAACTTTTCGTTTATTACTGCACTTAATGTAAATTAATCTGAATGAATCAACAACAACAATGTCGAATTAATAACCGATGTTTATAATTAGACACAGTGTTAAATAAATGAAAGTTTAATATGCTTATATTGGAATGTTTGTTGATATTATACACGTAAGTCAGAATATTAATTTGACTTCTTACACGTGTCAGCTAATGTATTGGGGAAAGTTTCAAACGGATTAATCTTCCATAATAATTTTCATTCTCTCGTCCAAGAACCAATCGCGTGTGGCAAACAGCTAATCTGTAGTGCATATTGAACTCATTATGACTCTTACAGTCTGTACTTTTTGGGAAAGACAGGAAGGGAAATGTTTAATAATTCATACTCCTTTTAAGCTTGTAAATATAACCAGGAAGAAAAGCTTGTTTTCCACGTAAACTAGCTGTTATTTTTTATATAAATGCTTACTTAGTCAATACGAGATGAAATCATCCTAGCAAATTTACTGAATGAACAAATCATATTATTAGGCATGCTATTCAATAAAATTATTTGGAAAGGTGGAAGCACACCACTTATGCCGGATATTTCTTGTCTGTATCACTGTAGCTGCTACTACTGCGTCACGTATTTAAATCGTTTGAATTGCAGAATAGACATGAAAACAGGATACACACACCTTATAACTTCACTCCTGGTATATATACAAATACATACCCAGCACAAACTGTATGCATAATCTAATGGTATTAGGTAATATTCTTCTATTATTTTTATTAAATCGTACGTGTGAGTGTGCTCGTGCTGTGCTTAGTGTTGCTGTACAACTTTGTTGCTCTCTCCTATTGCAAAACTCTTCAATTTCAATTTCCTTTTTACCTAGAAGAAAAAAGCTGAGGGAATGAAAAGTAGGTAAAGTGGATTTGAAACTGTATCAATCCTCTTACTTATTTAAAAATACAAAGTTTTACAGCTTTTTCGCTTCATCTTAGGATTCATCTTGTTTACACACGGCAACCGGTGAGAGAATAAGAGAGTTGAAAATCTATCGTATTATCTTTCTCTTTGCGCCTTCCTCGACTGCTTACTTATTCCTACAATTTCCTTTCTTCTTTCCGTTCCTAGTGCTCGCTCACTTAATATTTTAATACCTACATCCACTGTAAAAAGTATTGCTGTTGCAATAAAAGAGGGAAAATGGTGAATGCTTTGAATCTTTTATTTTAAAAAGGAGGTTGATAATGTTGATATCAAGTCAAGATATGTGCACATTGTGTACAAAAATATATAAAAGAACTTTTCGATTCGATTGAAACAACAAGCCACACATGAAACAGATATAACAATAAGAGCAAAGCAGACAAAGAAAGGAAGCAATGAAAGGACGGGGAGAGAAACATCTTTCTTCCTCGTCAAGCATATTATGCAGAAAAATCGACTTAGAGAGGCAGATTGGGAGATAGAATAAATGATATAACATAATATAAAGTAGAGTGATAAGTATGTACATAAGATTAACATTTTAAATCAAGGAGTGGAGTACATTGCTAAATCTACGTAATTTAGCACTAAAGAGGGAGATTGTAGATAATAAAATGTCGTGTGCAAGAAATGAAATAGATTATTTTTTGTTGAAGTGATCAAAATGTATATTGAATTTTTATTGCCTGATAACGTCTACTTAGGTTGTTGAAACAATATTCAGTTTTTGCGAAATAATAAGGTTTGACTTTGAGTTTCAAGCAATGTGGATATTTCAAGTACATAAAGAGGAATAATTCGTCAATGAATTCAGTCGTGATATATGTATAATCACCAAACGATAATGTCACCCATCAGTTGTCAACACTGCTTTGTTAGTATTCTCTGCATAATATATTTTGATCGAAAGGTTGACCGAAATTTAATGAAATATTTGTCCACATTTCGAATTTAAAGTGCCCGTTCGCAATTATACTGATTTCTTACAGAAACGACATTGGAATTATTTCAAATCTCTAAAGAAAATTTGTTCTTGCATATTTAATGCATAGTGCATTATTGTATCTATCGAGTTCAATATTAGTCCACATAAATAATAAAGCAATCTTCTCGCTATATAACTGATAGAGACATTATGTACATTACAAGTAAGAGTGAATATTATTTCCAAAAGCGAAATTTTATACGTTGATTTGCGAATTCAAAGTAAAACCAACAAAACAATTATCAATGCTTTGCTTTGTTTTATTCATTCTTGCATGCACGTGGTCTTTACGCTCAAAATTATTTTTTTGCTAACAAATCCTTCGAAAATGCAGGGAAACCCGGGGCAGAGAGGAAGAAACCTATTTATTGCTTGAGATATGGGGCCGCAGGTAGGATCAACGTTTGATGTCACATGGTAATTTTTGGGATAATTTTTGGTGATTTGTTCAGGGTACAGAGTTTTTGGCTTCGATAATCCCGTTGAACTTTGGTTATTGTTGGTTATTTCTAATTTTATACGATTACGATTAATTTACATGTACTGATAAGTATGATTTACTGATAAATACTTGTTATATATAAACGACTTTTGTGTTTGGACTTGGCAAAGCTACTTGCAACGACTACTACATAATTTATGCTGATTAAAAGTTGAAGAGTTTACAAGTGTATGATCATGCAGTGATTGAAACTTTCTGAACTTATTTGTACAGTGCCAGAGATAAATAATCGTAATGTACTTCATATTTCATATCATAGCTTGTTTCGTAAGGATAGAGACGAAGTTAATTATTTTGTCTTTGCATTATGGTATTTATTCAGGCATTAAATAAGGAAGAAAATATTTTCATTTAAAATCCCTATGAAATACATACATGCATTCATCAATTCATGAACAGAATTATCAGATATCGGCACTCATTACATTTTGCTGCTGTTAATATGAATAGGATTGGAAAAGCAAACAAACAACCCTATCAAATGAACCTTTAGCGACCTGAAGACGAGCAAAACTGAAGTGCAGTAAACCAAATCAATTTAATGAAATCTCAGAAAGTGAGATACTAATAGGAAACGTAAGTGTAGATTGGTAAACTGGAAGAATAGGTACATACTGGATAATGAACATGGGCAAGCTTTACATAAATACACATAATACAACTTACAAATTGAATTGGACACCTATGCCCAAAAGAATCATTCGTATACGCAAAGAGAAACACGACAAACTAACGTGAATAAATATAAATAAAACATCGAAAAACTAACCAACACTATTAAATATTTTTCTCAATAAACCCACGAAATTAACATTATTCATATTATTTGTGTTGATAACATATGAAGTCATTTCGAAAATAATAAATGTTTCCTATAGTGTTTAATTGTTTAAAATCAATTCGGCTTATTTTGAATCAAGTGATTAATTACGAATTATTGCCCATTGAATACAACTCACATTCTCGTATATGTATTTATATAATGTACTATTATCGCAATTTCTAAATTACAATTGTAGAACCGTTTATATGATTTTAAAATCAATAGGCCTTTCGATGGATGTAGAATATTTATAGAATATGCATTACGAAAATATTTAAATTTAATTTAGGATCAACGCCAACGTGATTTCTATAAACTCCACAGCAGTCAAAAGTCATGGTGTCAATTTCCATCGTTTTATACATTTTCCCTTACACACTTTCATTGAGTAAGAATGCCCCTGCCCTGTCCTGTAGTCTTGATTTTCCGATTTTATTTTTACGACGTATGCATACATTTTCCCCATTCATCACCACATCTCTAGACTGGTTATCTACTTTTCTAGCAACGACGTGTTATGCAATCATCAAGACATTTGAGTCGATTACCCATCTTCTTACTCTCGTAAACCTTGTATCCATACACAACATAAAATCATATTCCATCTTGAGTGCTCTAATGTCAAATATCAAAGTACCTCACTTATCTCCTTCCCCTGCGTCTTCTCTGATTTCAACATCATCAAACGTTTCCCTTATACGCTGTACCAACAACCAACAACACTTCAGCATCCCCTTCCTTGTAATGACAACCAAGTGTTGTGACGCGATATGATATGTGAAATTAATAACGGTTTCCAAATGGAATTATAATACACATTATTGTGCAGGGATATTCGTGTTTACGTATGTCAAACCTCAATGCACACCATATGAATGTCATTTAGACTTTTTTCAAGATAAGAACAGGCAACGTAAATGGAGATCAGATTTTCTCAAAACATCTTTTGTTGCTTCATTTAATAATACACTTATGTATTGGGAAGGACACCATAGTGTAAACATTTCGTAAATGTTGTAAGCATCTTATCTATCGTTAATTCCTCTATCGTCCGTCCCTCCAAAATTCGGTAGGTCTCCTCAAAACAAAGATTAGGTACAATACAATAAGCACAATGTGCATAGTATCCATTAAATGATAGGGATATAATTAATTATCATATTTTTCTCCAAAACAATAATAACAACCAATTATGTAATAAATAGCCAGTAGCATTCAACGGGCAGGAACAAAAATACTGGAGGTTCAACAGTTGCAGCAGTTGGCAGTGCAATCAAAATGGAATAGAGCAACCTGGCGCTAGAGATGGTCATACACGCAGTCTATTTTCAACAGCAGCAGTCTGTCAGCCTTTCTCCATATTAATTTAATTAAACGAACATAACACTTTAAATTAACCTTGCAGACATTTTCATCCCAGACTCATGAAACTAGTTGAGCTTTAAATGTTTCGATGAAAAACTATACTATTAATGTTGGTATATAAATATTAAAACCTTATAGCCATGTAAAAAGAACAAAAATAAAAATAACTGCAAGTAAACAAAGCAGCCAAAAACACCTTTCTGATAATAATGAGCCCGATGATGGAAGGAATGAAAAAGTTGCTTCTAAAAATCATGTTGACTGCTTAAAACGAATGATGATGACCACAAGTTGCTGTTGTTTGGCTGATTTTTACGCGCTGAAGATGAAAGCTATCTATGAGCAAAACTCTCACAAGAGAGTAGTTTAGTTTAAATTGAACCCAAAATACTTGATCGTAAGAAACAAAACCGAAAATTAAATAGATGCACGCATAATAATCATCTATTTCCATATAAAATGTATAGACAACATGCAATATAATATATGTAGGTAGAAGTAGTTGTTGTTGTTCTTGTAGAAGAAGCAGAGGATTTTTTTATGAGTGAGCATAACAGCAGCCGACTAGACAGACTTGACGAGGACCGAAGGCAAAAAAAAAGAAAAACGCAACGATTACAGAATAAGGTAGGTGCGCAGTGTAGAAAAACTTCATTTGGACGAAAAAGTAAGCAGGCAAGCAACGGGCCAGCAACCGGGTGCTTAAAAAACAGGTGTCCATTCAACTATTCCACTTCATAAATCCTGAATTTTTTTCGTCCTTTTTCTTTCTTTTTCTTTTCTCTTTACGACGATGATGAGGATGGTGATTCTCCTTTGGCTTGCCTTCGTTTGCTTATACAATCATGTTGATGATCATCACCGTCATCATGATCATCGTAATATTATCATCCTGCAGAGAGAAGAGCCACATCCTCATCTTAGAATGAAAGTCGTCATAATAATATAAGCAGTTGTTATTATGCAGGGAACACATCTACCTCTACTACTCGGCTCTTTTTACTCCAACCAACCGACTCTACAACTGGTTATGTTGTGAGTTGCGAGATCAAGTCCGGTTTGGCTGCATTTTCACATTCACATTTTATCAAACTCAACTCAGTCAAGCAACACACATTCGCAGTAATAGTAACAACAAAGTAACAAGAGAAGAGAGGAGAAATAGTTAAGAAGAACAAGAAGCAACCAAGAACTTTGAGAAATGTTCAAAGGAGAATTGAAAAAAGATACATCGTATAATATTTTCGCTGCATTGCATGTCTGCCAGTGTATGGACGAATGTAGAATAGGAAAAAAGAACAAAACTTATTGAAGCTGTTTTTTGATTCTTCTTGCTCACTTTGCTCAAACAAGCTCAACTGGCAAAGTAGGTAAGTAAGAAAGTGCTGACGAGAATAAGAAAATGATATGATAGTGCTGATGGTACAGGATAAAACGGACTTTTACATTGTGAAATTGTATAAGCAACATAAGTACATGCATAATATATACAACACCTATGATACCATCATTGATAGATCAAGTAACAACTTTTTAACCAACTATGAACTAACAATAAGTGAATATTGCTATTATTAAAGACATTATTATGGATATACATACCTGGATTGAACACAATTATACGCAACTATAATATGTTTCCACACAAAAGTATTATTACAAATTTAAGTGCCCGCAGTATAATAATATATAACGCACGAGAATTTTAACTCGGTTGTTTCCTTACAAGAACTGCCCATTATTTCACCGATTGAACTCCTATCATCACAGTCATCGTCGGCCTCATCCTCCTGAAGGCTGCAGTCAACCACGTGGGTTCCTGTGTTACGTTATACGACAACCTCAACAACAGCTTTCCTTAATGCTGTGTACCGTACTAACATACATACCTATGCTTCGCATGGACCCTCGCGTAGTCATCATCTCTGTCTCTTTTCTTTTTACGTGCCTGAGTATTTGCTGTGTTATTCTTCTTTCCCTTGCTTTACAGCCTTTTTCCTGCAGACCCCTTTAGCAGGCTGTAGAATGCGCTGTTAAATGGAGATCATCGCTTAGAATAAAGTTGACTGATACTTTTTTATGAAGACAGTTGCATTATTGTGTACTTTCAACTTGCACGTTTAGATAAGTGCGTTTACCTCATGGCCATTCTTCAAAAGCTTAATATGTGCTTGAATGCAATGATGAGAGGCGAGTGATGATGAGCAGGAATTAAAATGATAATCGCTAAACTGTACAAGATGATGAGATGAGATCAAATACAACCGTTTCTTTTTACAAATATATATATATACGTTTTATGTTTTGTACATATATATACAAAACATACATACGGCTTGCGATTTACGTAGACACATCCGAAAATTGTGCGTGACACCACATGCTAGCGTTGCCTCGTAGCCAAACCAACATACTCACACAAGCTACATGCAAGTCGGCTAAATGGCTATCTCTACGTAAAGTGCAAACTGTAGCACCACGTCGTTGTCTTGTCTATTAAATCCTTGTAGCGACTTTTGCTCATTTAAACCCATTAAATGTTTTACGGATGACCTATTGCTGCAAAATATAGAGGGAGATAGCAAAAACGCATCATACATGGTAGCCATAAAATTATAGTATGGAGAAGATGAGATACGTAACTGTACGGAAAATCATCCTATATTTCATTAGCACAACAGAGACGGATCCACTGCACAGATTCATTATCATTTTAAAATTCAGAATGCCCCAACAATGGCATAAATAGGTATACACTTTTAATCGACGTTGTGTTGTGCCATATGAAGTTAAAGGACAAGAGAAAAACAATTCCTGTCTTCATACTTTTTTATATATAAATCCAAGTTTTCGCGACTTTGGTAATAGTCCAAAGATTGTTGCTATTACTCATCATGAATTCTTTTCTTACTCACCTACAACGTTTGTTAAGTCTGATATGATATACAAGGACATCCTGTGGTTCATAATGACTGCTATAAAATTTTACTAGAAAACTGGTAACTGGTCAAGTCAACCAGTCAAGAGTATGAAGTAAAGCTGTTAAAAACCGGGAGGTAAACCGTTTCAAGCTGTCTAGCATCATGCTTGCTATATACTGAGCTGACATAGCTGAGTAGCTGAGTTATCTGAATCAAACTTTTGACTTTGATCGTGGTGACTGATTTTCACTGTAAGACTTTGATAATGGCATCATGAGCAATATTTTTCCTTGTTACTTCTTGTCCTTATATTCAATGCTGTGTGTAACAAAAATGTCAACAACCAACATAACAACTAGGTATTTTTTCTCAAATAGGTAAATTGTAATCGAGTTGATGGAACAAGCACTGAATAATAAATAATGAAAGTTTGTCGTATTCAGTGTATTTACAGATACATACGCGCATGTTCTTTTGTTTTTTGATGCTGGGATTCATTGTAACAGTAAAAAGTGTGAAAAATTGAATTTGATTGAAGATACTAGTTTTATTTCATTTTATCTTTTGAATGCATAATGCGTAATATAGTCGTTTATAATGACAAGAATGTTGTTATGATGTTGTGACGAAGGGCAGAAAATGACAAATGACAGCATGGAATTTTTCAACACTGAATTACGCATGCAAAAACAAAAATGAGGAATTTTCTAAGAAAATAACAAGGACAACAAAAACAAAGAGCGATAAGCGGAAATATTTTATGCTTTGAACATATAATATAATGTAAAATAGGTAATGACAATAAGTTGGCAAAATGTCGTTTAATAGCTTTCGAAATGTTATTTATCATCATCCATGGAATAATGAACAAAATTGGAACGTGCGAGTCAGTTGCCCTGTTTTTGATTCTAACAGTTTTAGTACTCCATATATCTCCACTCTTTGTCGGGTAAAGTTTGCCCCATTTCACAGTAAAGAAATAACCTCGATGGAGAAAAAGGCTGCTTGCCATCCACCAAATAAGTTTGAGTACCTGATGGATACTTACAAAAACAAAACTTAATTAAAAATAACGAAGTTTAGCACGAAGCCATGAAAAGTTCCCATTTTCAATATGTGTCATTCACTTTGTCTTACAATGTTTGTTTCATCTTTACCGAACTTTATAGCGTGCATGTTGAAACAATATAATATTATTCTATTATGACTAATATACAACAATTGCAAAGTATTGTATTTTATTTAATTGTGCTACTTATTACGTTTCCACATTTCTGTGAAGCTTTTCTTAGAGTGATAAACATGTTCGTTTCCAAATGTTATATAAAATGTTGAAAATTCAATAATCTTAATGTGTGACAAGCTAAAAAATATATTTAAATTGTAGCAATATGTAATTATTATTATTTATTCAGAGTATCGTGTGCGTCCATATAACTAAGGAAAGTTTTTATTTCCTTGTTTCATCCTTGTTCCTTGTGTGACTGCCACTATTTTGTATTTTGTGTAATTGCCTTCACTACCTCCTCATTTGAAAGTTAAGCCAAGTAGAATGAGCGACACGTATCCGTAACAAATACATGATCATGACGTTCCATGGTTTGAATGTCCTTCTCCAACTTTTTCAGCTCCTCTTCCAGCATTTTCTTCTTTTGTATTTTCCCAGCTGTATCAATGAGTAGAGGCAGTTTTTGAAATTCATAGAAGGTTTCCTCCCAATTCTTTTTAAGGCCACAAATAAGCGCTTGATGTTCAGTGGGTTCCAAGTGCCGAATCTGTGCTTCGATATCACGTTCCTTGTACTTCATGTCGTACTTGGCTTGCAGATCATTTCTCAAGAGTTCCTCCTTGATGTCCTGGATATAACTTGGGACGCATCCAAATGTCTCTTTGTAGACGTATTTACGAGGATATCCAGACTCACACCAAGCTTGAGTATGTCCTTTCGGATGGTCCACAAAACGCAAAGCAGGTTTCCGTGCCGGCATGCGGAGTGCTTTCACCACGTTACTATGAATGTAGTTTTTACAACCACGAGGGATTAGCTCGAAGCCGACACATGGACTGGGAACGGGTGGCTTCATTTCGTTACAGCATAGTCGAGGGATACGGCATTTCGGTACGTAACAACAAGGATCACAAGGAGTTGGACACTCATCACCGCCAGGTTGCTCCAATCCACAAGAAGAACTCACGTTCGCTGCTGTACTGTCACCTTCAGTTTCATTTTGACAAGGTGCTGCTGTTGGAGCACAAGGGTCGCAAGGATCAGGACATGGACAAGATGGACAAGGCTCACTGCAGATCTTTACTCGAGGAACTGCATAAATGATACAAATAACTCAGCATAGTTTTCATATCAAAACAAAATACTTTTTGGTGAAAGGGTAAGATTTAGTTTACCTGCTGGTGGCTTAATTGTAATTGGCTTTCTCGAATTCTTTTTCAGATAATTTTCTGGGGGACAAAGGCATAATTTAGGCACACCCATTGTTTTGTAACATCCTGTTTTTCGACAATCTGCTTGTTGTCTCACCATACAAGAATACCTGGACCGGTATCTAATTTTAAAGAATCCATCAGTAGCGCATCATAGCAAAAATGAACACTATTAAATGCTTATTTGTTTCCAATACTATTGGAAGGCTCTGTTGGAGGAAAAAAACTCAATTTTAAGTCATTTAAAAATACCCTTACATCGGTGGACCCCTGGCCCGATGATCAATCGTTGTTTCAAGCAAGTTATAAACGCATTCCTGGTTTGGTGGTCTGTTTAAATACGTAAACATTTTCCAGCTTTTTCGTTCATATAAGCGCTAGATATTCAGGTATTGGTCAAGCAGCGATCACAGTCTCATCCAGTAAAAAAATTATCTACAGAATACGGATCAATTCACAAATGAATCGTTCATTTATACGAAGATGACAAGAAATTTTGCATTGCAGGCCAAATAAAATTAAGCATAAAGTACTTATGCGACAGCAGTTTCTCTTAAACCATAGCTACTACGAATACATGCACGTACTTCCATCTTCTGTCTTCCTAATTCAATCCAAACTACACGCAGTAGTGAAGAAACAGAACAAAGAGTTGGGACTTTTGAATGAATTTGTACAAATACGAGCAACGATTTACCTGCCATCAAGCTAGTAAAAATTAATACTGCTGGAATTTCATTTTCTGTAAAAGTAATGCTTTCAGATGGTACCGTGGTATTTTCATAGATTGCTCTTAAATCTGCAGCACTGAATATTAACTAGCTGTATTTCATTATATGAAATACCGGTTTTGTACGCGGTATTTGCTTTGCTGTTATTCATACTTGCTGCTTCTTTCAATAATAGGGTGGCGTTCGCGTGACTTTGTTCGATCATCAATTTGTTTTCTGTGATGGGGTAAAGCGAGTACTTGTGGTGGCTGAACAAAGACAGGGCTGTACTTTGGCTTTGTTCTCTGTTGACTGCCACTATACGTCCGTAGTTCAACTTGAAATTTTAGATTTTATAAGTAGTTTGTAAAGCAATAGAGGAAGTTATTGTGTATTTACACAAACTTCTTTCATAGTATAATTAGCATAAACGCAAACTTGAAACAAACTTTTGTTTGTCCGGTGTACATTATGGTTTTCAAATACCAAATACCTATGTACGCTTCCTTCAATAGTTAAGTTGCTTCTAAACATTATATAGTTACATATTTAGAAATTCTAAATTAGAATCTCCAATTTTTCATGAACTTCTCTATAATTCTTTATTAATTAAAAGAGTTATCACTATCACTGCGTGTCTGTATAAGGAATTCAAATTCATTTTATAAATACGTTCCCCTTTTTGGAACATGTTCCGAAATGAAGTCTTCAACAACAATTTGTAGTTTGATTCTCAAATTTTTCAAAACTATAATAAGCTTTAGCTTCAATATTTAAAAAAAATCCCCATTTTGTCTTTCTCGAAATAAACTTACATACATTGTGTGATGAACAGCATTTTGACATTTTTAATGCATTCTAAAAGTAGAGAAGCACTTAAAACCAAATAAATGATTGATGACTATAATGAGCGTAGACCGTAGACAGAAAGGTAGTTTGTATGGTCTTGCCTTGTTTCCAACCGAAAATAAAAAAATGAAATAAATAACCCATTGTTCTATTGCGTTATCTTTTATGAGACCACAACTGAACCACTCATAATAACGACACCATTTCCTACAGTATGCATCATGAATAATATGGGGACCTGCAGGGGTGGAACGAAAGATTATATAGTATAGTCGTAATGATAGCGTAGACTTGGTATGTCAAGATGGACTTCTTACCTTACCTTTTCTTTATCAAACTGTTTACTTTTCTAGTTTGTTGGTTGTCCTTGCCCCAAGGCTTTCTGCTTCTTCTTCTTCTGGAAGAATAAACAATAAGATGAAGAAACAGGGTGGTTGAAGCTGAAATGATTTTTTCCCTCGTGCTACTGGTTCACTGTGCATTTGGAATGAAATGGTAATGGAGGGGGAGATTGAGAGAAAACGAAACTCCGGTATTCAAGCTTAATACTTTTCTTCGAGCCTTTTCAAATAAAAAATAACACCAGCACGATACTTGAAGATGTTGGAAAGTGAGAAGTCTCTACTATTTTTATAACTTCCTCACTCCTCATGTCTTTTATAATCACGTACAAGTACCCGTGAACTTTAGTAACGTCCAAGTCCAAGCTCTTTATAATCAAGATCAAGGGTTGTCGACGAAAAGCTAAATACATACTACTCAAAATATATAATGGGTTTCTTGCTTTTCTTCTTAGGCCCTAATATATATTATATATTACATATATGTATATATTGTAGCATAAT